>PQXJ01000691.1:0-13586 GCA_004786225.1 Botryotinia narcissicola | reverse complement strand
AAGGATTTATTACAAAAAAAATATCTTTTCCTTTTAATATTAAATAATCTTTATAAACTAAACTATTAAATATATCCCCAAATTGCTTTAAATAATAGTTAGGGATTCCAAATTGATTATTAGTTTCGATCTGAATGAATATAGTGCTAGCCTATATAGAGAGCATTCACGTGCCCATAGCCTATAGGAAATTGATGATTACTAAGTTATCCTCAACTTCGATATAATATGATTTTGTATTTGTATAAGCTTTGGTCCATTCATTATGCCATTTGATTGAATCAATTCGATTTAGAGTTACTTATTAAAGGATATTTCGATATTCTTATGCAATAACTGATTTAGCTATAATATTTGTTAGCACAAGCTTATCTTACAGCTTTTGAATAATCACCCTGAATAGTAATGCTTTAGAATCTTTATGTTTAATAGTAATTTCCATAAGATAGGATATATTCATTATTTCATTAATCCATTTATAAACATTCTTATACAACTTGTACATAGCATTGTACTTGTTTCTTTTACTATGATACTCTCCCTGTAGGGCTGAGTATTCTGCTGATATATCTTGAAAAGTATATAATGCAAATTTAATTGATTCCATGATTAATGCTTTTGAAGATATATAATACATCGTAATATCTCCTTTTTAATCCTTTTTGTAATAATTCTAATAAATAGCGAGATTATTAATATACTTTGTATTATTATTCAAATCATATTTTCTTATAAGATCTTAGATCTCAATAAATTCAGATGAATTCTTGGTAAGCCAATCTTCCTTATAAATCGAAAATATCCAATGAAAATTTTTGCTATCTTCTAAGGATTCTCCGAAACTGATTAAAATGATCATTATAATCTTTTTATTGAATAGTTTAATATTCTTTCAGATATTTTTTGATATATAGAAATATTATATATATATAAACCATTTTGATTAATATCTATTATTAATAATATTTTTAATCTTTAAGGAATTGAATTTAGATATAACAATTTTCGTGAAATTGAATATAAAGGAATATAAATAATTCAAAATAAGTCATAAGACATATATGAATATATATATGAGTACATAGTTTAAATGCTAACCAGGCTTATAACTATTACAAAAGAATAATTATATCAATTAATCACTTTGATTATATAATAGGTATATATAGTGATAATAAACTAGATTTACTTAAGGTATAATCATAAGAATTATATCTACCTTATATACTCTGATCGAGCGATAAAGTCGCCTAATTAGGTATTAGGGTTCACATGTGAATTGGATAGAACACTATGTGATGATCATGGGAATAAGCGCTTCGAGGAGCGCCATGCTCAGTCACGTGTTGTTGCACAAGACGGTGAATTCCGTGACAAATAACCCTGAAGCTAAAGCAATCCTATCACTGATATTGGAATGCTTAGAAAAGGTATAGAGAGTTCGAAGATTGATTCGCAAAAGAAAAGTCAGATCAATGTGAAGCATCTAAGTTATTGATTCAGTAAATTCGATTGTTTATCTGATTTATATGTAATGATAAGCTATATAATAGTTTTAGTTTACTTAGGATAAGTAAGTCCTTGAGGGGGGGAATATTATCACAAGTTTAATATATTGCTATATGGATGCCTTAGGCATTCGCCCTTTATATAGTCGGTGCCTCTCTGCCTCCTTCTTTACTCCTTATAGAATATCATATATCTTATCAAGTACCTATCTCTTGCACCGTGATAATACTATACCGAAAATACGAGAATATCGGAATTAACCAATTAGTCTATAATGGAGAACTATATGGAGTAACCAAAGCTATCGAATATACTAGCTCTATTGCATATAAAGGCCAAAAATACAAAATCTATTCAGACAATCAGACCAGGCTTTTTCAATTAAAAACCCCCTCAGATTACTCTGGTCAAATATATCAGATATAAGTAATAAAAATAGCTGAAATAATTAGAGCTAAAGGAGCTTAAATATTTCTAAATTGGGTCTTAGGATATACTTCTATCTAAGGAAATGAATTAGTAGACAAATTAGCAAAAGAAGTAATAACAATATAATCCACCTCAAATGAAACTAGCTTTAAACTATTCAATATAATTATAAAAGAATATAATATTAATTAATAGTTTAACATTCTTAATAAATATAAACTCAGAATAAATCAATTATATATAATCTATTCTAAACTTTATTTATAGAAAATCAGTAATAAAATCAAGCTACCAGAAGATATCAAGCGAAATACTACTAACACTTTCTTTCAACTCAAAACAGACTATAGATATATCAAGTTATATCTATATCTCTTCAAGCTTTCAAACAATAAGTATATTTACAATAATATTAAAATAGTTATATATTTTCTCATTTGTTATCCAATATACAAAAAAAAAAGAAAGGAAATATTCAAAGAAATATCAATATCCAAAATCAATCTCCAATTCCTATTTCATATAAAAATAGGTATTAAATTAACAATCAATTTCATTAATATTACCAAAATTGCTATTCGAATTTGGCATCTATTAAGAGCCGAAATACAAAACGAAATAATAGAAGAAGAAGAGATAATAAGAGAAGGAGAGAGAGCTATATTCGAAATAGAAAGAGAAAGAGGAAAATAAAAGAAAAAAAAGAAAAGAAAGGGTTTGACCCTTTCTGTTTCATATCTTATTGTATGCATTACATATAATAAGTAGGTATTAGTCCCCAATCTTAGTTTTTACTTACTTTATTTTGAATATCCCTATTATTGTATATTAAAAGTTATCCGTAAGGTTCTATTGGCCTAGCTGTCCTATATAGTTATGGACTGAAGGTGAACGTTAATTAAATCAATCAATCAATCAATCAATCAATAGTTTGGCGACTAATGCTATTCTCTATATACTATTAATTATACCCATTGCCAGTGGCCTTTTACGCAGTGGCACTTCTCAAGTTAGTTCTGACTGTCTCGATGAAACTATTTGTATGAGTGGTGAGTTGAAGTAAGCTAGAACTTACAACTATACACAACAATAATAATCGAACCTGTGAACAGACCTCCTACTCCCGCTCCAGCGATCGCTTGGCCAACGATTAGTATATTACTATTCATTATTATAGCACAGATTAAGGAGCTGTGTATTGATCTATCAATATATAGAACTAATAGAGAATGTAATAATTACTTACCCAAACTCAAAGATAGCAATAACAATTAGGAAGGTATATTTAATTTATCAAATTATAAGCCAAAAACCAATTCTATATTTGGAAAACATAGTGTATGCAAACACTGAAGATTGAGTATATCCTCCCAAATCTTTACTTCAACACTTCTTTCATAAATAAGTATCTTGATTCATACCTATAGACATCAGTAATCACTCATACAAATAAACCTTAAAATTTTAATCCAATGCTTAACACACAGCATTAATACATTTACCAATCAATATCTCTCGTACTCTTGAAATGATCCGTAATCTTCGGAATAGCAATCGAAATAATCGTTTGATCCAGTGTTATCAAAAATATAGTCAAATACAGGGCTAGTATAATGGTGACGATTTTGAGACCCTCAGGGTATTGTAGCTCATTGTTTACATTAACTAATTGTTTTGTTGCAATTGGAGTAGAGTTTTTGGGGGTTATACTCACAACGGGTTCTTTTTGTGAGAATGAGTTGCGTACTTCAAGTTTATCTATTTTCTTTCTATGTAATGAAGTTTTGGAATTAGTAGCAATAGTTACAATCTCATCTGAGGTTTTCACGTTGCCCATTTCCATATCTTGCATAATTGCTATGGGCACTCGCTTCACAGTCAAATTTAGCAGATCTAGCAGAGACTAATAATCCTTTCCTTGGGCTCGTTGCACTAGCACGTAAGTCTACCGCACAATATCTATCAGACCCTTATAGCAATACTATTCAACACGGTAATACACATTCCTGGCGTACGTACAGAAGTAATCAACAACCCAATTTGCAAGAATTTCCCCTAATTAATCTAATCTCTACCCTCTATCTTCCAGACCAATAAGAATCGTCTGATAAGCTTGGCATCTATCACATGAGCGATCCCCTCGCTAGTATATCTTGTACCAATAGCAGATGGTACACGATAAGGAGTTACATCGTATCTCGTATCGTGAAGTCACGAGGCGAGCTGTGCCGCTCGTGTGCACCCGCGGCGCTAATGGAATCCCTGTTCTATGGGCCGAATGACTACTTGCGAGATATCCTTGTCGTCTAACCTAAACTGATCGACTGTGCGAGATATCTGTGTTCCGAATGGGCCGGATGGAATCCTCATATGCATTGGTAATCATATTAACATCATCATCGTACCAGTTTCTTGAACTCGCTCACGAGGAAGTACTTTGTATCGTTGTTTTTAATGGGTTGCATAGAGGATTAGTGTGTGCATGCCCCTCAACGTACGTAGACTAGAGGCAATATCGACGAGTGATGAGAGACCTTCCTGTTCCGATGTTGGATCTTTGCTAGCCGGTGGATGGTACCAAAAGACATTCCTTTCCAGACACCGAGTCTTGCTGACTATTGATTGATAGCAATAAGCTATGGGATCTGTTAATCGCGCAGAAGAGCAGCTATGGGGCGATGGTTGTGAAGGTTGCGAAGGTTGGGTGTGAGCAAACATAGAAGTAGGAGTGGGAGAGAATTGTTGAGGTATGTGTTGTTTTCATCTTTTGAAGGAGGCTATGCATTGTGTGTATTGCATTGGAACCGCGGTTTTTGAACTTCGTGTGAATTCTCAGCAGTGGAACTACCTAGGTAGAGCAATCGAACTACGTCGCTCAGGGTAACCTTAGGTAGAGAGTCAACGGTGCTTGCTGCTCTAACACCATGATCTCTACTACAAAGGCTTTAAACTCATGGGGGGGAGCCTTCGACAAAAGAAGACTCCTCGTGCTCTCGGATACATGCTTTTTAAAGGATAAGTCGATGTATATAAGGGCTTTCTTACAGCCTACATGTTTCTCTCATTTTTTGGGCGGTTCGTCACGAGAATATCACGTGATAATTTTATTGTATTTCCCTTTGGATGACAATTTGAGCCTTCGCTTGACGATGATCATGTTTACCAACCAGATCATCAGGATCGCTGAGACTTGACTAAACATTTATGTTCCTTCTTGAACATAAATCTTATCGATGTCATTCCTGTTTCAAAATTCACATGGAGAAAACTTTCTGATTATTATAAATCTAGTGGTTAGGGTTGTGTTTATTACAAACTCTAATATTTGAGACCATCTGTAAAACGAGTGTCTACAGAAAATACTCTAGTATACAGAGTAGATACGCTGTTTAATGATGAAAATCGAGTATAGTGTGTTCGCTAATATCAGACAGGAAACCGTATCCCGATCATTTTGGGGGGAAATGAAGTCACTCATTAAGAACTAATGAGATAATCAATCGGTGAATAGCTAAGCCGCCCTGCTTACTACAAGTAGGGCTCTCAAAGACACTCTCGAACCACAAGATTATGTTTGAGGTCCCAACATATGGAATGTCATTCGGGGGTATTATTAAAGTTTAACCTATGATAAACACTCAAAGCAAAGTGGTTTCTGAAATGTGGAGAAGTTCGAGATGCGGGAGTGTGAACTCATACAGTAGATCATTTACGAGAGGCTGAGTCTTTCTCATGACATTTAATCAAAAAGTTAAAGCCGACATTCGCTTGTAGGGGTGTCGAAGAGGCTAGTCAACTGATCCTAAAATCTGACATCTTTGACTTGTGGATACGAATTACCTAACTACTCAAGCTTGATCAAGACAATCGGAGGCAAGTCAAGCCGATTACCTCAGTTGTATATTGCTTTTGCTTAGTTATTCCTACTTCATTAAATTTAAATATCCTTAAATATTCTGTTACATTGTAATAATTACTCGAGATATCTAAAACCCAAACTTTATTCATGAAGATATTATATTGAATCATAAGCAATAGTTTTATAGCAAAATAATGTATCACCATCTGTCTAGAATCTAGATGCTATTATTGTGAAAAGTCCCTCTAAAGCTAGTAGGGATACTCGATTTGTAGGCCACTTGGCTTCCCTCTAACCGGAGTAAAACGTTTCAAAATAGATATTTGACGGAAATACCAAGCAAGCATTTAATTAATAATCCATCGATCGATAGAATCAAGCAATATCAGTGGCTTCGGCAACTCTAATCCACGATGAGCTTAAAATATCAATCCTTGCTAGCTTGAACAAGTCTCTCAAAAGGATGCTATAGATCAACAAACTTGAAGTCCTATTATCTGCATTGGAATGTCATCACAGGCTCGTATTTAATATCCCATGCAGGCTATGCCCCCTTTATTTAGGGGATATGTCACTTATACATTGCTGCTCCCCCTTCTTATAAGCAAAGATGTCATAGGCCAAGTCCACAATACGTAAAACGGTATTACATGGTTAATGTTCTGAGTCTAAAATTCGACTTATTCAAGGTTGTTCATAGTTTCGTGAACGAATTTCAACTCTCTGAAAACTAACAAATTTTATATGATGGAGTTACATACAATTTGTAAGCTGAGTGAATAGGAAGAAGAATTGCAATGCCTCAAACTTCAAGCATCGTGTAATAGATCATTCCTTCGAAATATACCTACGGTCATCTTACAGTCATTCCATTAGTGTACCTATAACTGTCAAAAGTGCAATATTATGCTCGGTAAAGTTTCGAAGCTGCTGTTCGCTGGACACTATGTCCTTCGATATTTTTGATCAAATGTTGTGACAGTGACCTCTAGATTTGAACCTGTCATGGCAGCTTCTTCATTTTCTGCAGTCATGACCGTACGTAGGATAAGTCCTCATGGGCGCCACCTTCTCCTCATATCCTCACTTATCATTCTTACGTTGATCTATCTTCACAAATTCTCTATGCCTCACTATACCCAAATCCCCAACTACGCACCCCTCAGACAAACTAGCCACACGTCAAAAGTTGCAATAGCCACATTCCTATCCGGTGGCGAAGATCCCTCCGCGCTCCCAGAAGACGACTTTTATTTTCAAGCCACCAGGACACTGACATATCAGCTCTTTCACGATCCCTAAACTCGGTCGAAGAGAACTGTTATTTCCTTCCTTGTCCTCTGCACTCATAACGTCGCCACTTCAAAACTCAAACTATTAGAACTCGACGGTGCAACAGTGAAAGTTGTACCCGATGTGCCCCTTTCTTTTTGGATATCGACAGGAGTAACACGATGGAAAGACCAGTTCACCAAATTGCGGATATTCGAAATGGTAGAGTACGAGCGGATTCTGTTCATAGACGCTGATACATTGATTATCGAGCCACTTGATGGGATTTTCGACGAAGTGACGATACAAACTCCAATGACTTCACTACTACATAGGACTCAAGAGATAAAGTCCGACGAGATGCCAATACCCAGCAACTACACCTTTGCCGCCCGCAGCGACAATGCCTTCTCCGGAGAAAGAAACCACCCTTTCCCTCCACCCCCGACGGAAAGTTTCTCAGCTGGTTTCTGGGTTGCGGCACCGAGTAAGGAAATGTTTGAATACTTGATGAGTGTGATGAGACGTTGGAGGAGGTTTGATCCCCATACAATGGAGCAGAGTTTGTTGAATCATGCGTTTAGACGGGAGGGGCCAATGCCGTGGTTCGAATTGGGGTGCGAGTGGAGTGCTACGTGGCTAAGTTTGAAGGACTGGAAAGCAGGTGTGAAGAGCCTACATGAGAAGTGGGATCGTACGGGACCAAAGGAAATTAGGGAGAAGTGGCAAAAAGTGAAGAGTGAGATGGAAGTTTTTCAGCAGAGGGTTCAGGAGTGATATTGAGTTAGAGGCTGTTTAGATAACCAAGTAGAGAATATTGGATATTGAAATGAAGTTAATAAAACATCTTTTGTTCATCTTCAAGTTCTCTGCTTTAAAATCAAGAACAAAAATTTGTAAATTCGAAGTAGCAATAATCATATGTGTGCCCAACCATTTTCCCTAAGTACCTGCATCTCGTTTACTAAACAGTAAACCCCCTTCTCATGAACTTCTGCCTTTCCTGCAACTAATGCCTCACTGCGCCAGCGTTGCACCCTTATTTGAACTAAGAAACGTTCGGTGTATCTCTTCAGAAATCCCGTCCATCGAGCCCACCTATTGTACCATATCCCCTCTAGAACCTCAATTTTGCTCGGCCACTTCCCCCTTTTGGACTTCACAACACTATCAGCTTCAGCATTGTACGAAACTCTTACCTTTGGATTAAGCCAAACGCCTTTCGTCAAACTCAAACTGTTATCCGCGTGAATAAGACAGCATTCTGATCCTTCTAAATGATACTGCGCAAGGCTATCTTGAACGCCACGAAAGCGCAGGGATGAATTCTCATAAAAGGGTTCGGCTTGAAAGACTACTATTCCATTCCAGCAGGACTTAACAGGTACTGGTGCGTGTGTCTTTATCGCATTCCGCGATTCCCCAGCCAGAAAAAAGGGCCAGGTTTGCATAATTGGTTTTTCGCCTTCGATATCGCGAAGAGCAAAAGTGTCATAAAAGAGTGGAGGTTTAGAAAAATCGATTGCACAGGCAGCTGCGTAGTTGCCATCTCTTGTTGTAAGTATTGTTATGATATCTTCGGTCTATTAACCGATTAAGTATAATTAGTTTATTGAAGGACTGTACAATAGGTTGGAAGGAAGCAAATGGCTAAGATACCGTGAAAATGACGTCATTTAGCCACAGGATCTTGTCAAACGATCGTTCTTTTTGACCATCTGTTCCGTCTGCAAGCTTTTTCAACTTTTCCATAACTCTATTTCGCAATTTTGCAAGATAAGGGATTCGACGTAGTTCTTTTGTGGCTCTGCTCGTTTGTATCCACCCCTTCTCGTCTAGATTAGGTATCCGTTCCACTTCATCTTTGTGTGTAATATCCAACAACTCAATGCTTCTCTCTACACCTAGCTTCCCCAATTCCGTATCTAAATCCTTCAGAGCGCCCTTGGTGTCGTCCAAACTGCCACTTTCCACAATGGAGATATAGACATTGTCCATGCCATAATATCTCACTAGATCTAATAGAGCAGCACTCCAATGAGAGCGTAGAATGAGCTCAGTGTTCCAATGCATGCTCGCAATGAATATACGATCTTTGCGAGCAACAATGTTGGATGGGGCCGAGGATAGAGAAACTTGTCTCAGCGATGAACTGAGAGATATCGTTATGAAAAAGTCAATTGATAAAATAGTGAGGAGGGGAATAGTAGCAAGACGGAGCCAGCTCCGGCCCTGACGCCATAATCGCAGGTTAGGATACAAAAGCATACGTATAAAGTGTTTCTATACATCAGATAGTTCTACCTGCAGAGAAAAGATCTCATTTTGCTATTTGAGAGTACAAAAGGAAATGTGGTGCTGATGATATCAGCAGCCACCTTGAATCTGAGCATGTTCTAACAAGCTCATTTTCCCAGTTAGCATGCACATGTTGGGAACTATACGCATATGGGTTTACTGCATCTGATTAGCTGAATTCAGAAGAATTGGGTGGGTCAGAGTAAGCTTGGGACGACGGGGACCCTGGTCAACGGGCATGATGCCAAGTGGTTCATTCAGTACTGCGCCTACCGCTAAATCGGAGTTTTATGATGCTGGATAGTCAAAAGCTTCCTTTTGGTGGAGTTGTGTGTAACTGATATACGAAGGTTGAAAGAATACCTAAGCAAGTCTTTTGAAACCCACTTTTAGTTGAATCTTGTACGCAGATATAATTATGGAATAAGCTATGTTACACCGCTTTATTTTGTCACTAATAGAATTATTCTGCCCACACAAACTAATTCTAGCTGATGAAGGCGGTATAACATAACTTATTCTATACACCTCGGTAGTTTTAAAGAGTTCATTGCTGCTTCAAGTGTTTCCCCTTAAATTTCAGATTATCAATCTTTCTTGTGTAAATTATTGATTTTAGAAATGATTGAGAGTAGCATTCTTTTTTGATGTGCCGCTTTTTTCGACCATGGTGTGATGAAATGGCTGGTAGACGGGTCCTTCGATTCTTTCTTACTTGATTCTAAGTTATCCCGAGCAGCGCCATAGTCAAGAATGTTTACCCTGCAACGCTGCCTGTCAAGACCGCTACCACTGGCACTGTAAAGCTTGTGTCTGATATTTACTATATAGTTGCCGGCATCAGCAACAAAACTAGAGCGACAAAACCCGCCACAGCTCTTCCCAAAACAAGCTTTACTCTGCTCTTGCTTGCGCTTCCAGACCTGGATGCTAACGGAAGTCGCGGGTATATTACTTCGACAGCACCAAATACATTGGCTGATATACAAGCCTGGTCACTAATGTCTGTTTAGATCCACCCCACGAGGTGCATGTATTAGAGATAGTGTTTTTCCGTCGAAGGCAAAGCAAAGATCGTGCTTGAGTCGTGCTCGAGTCAAGCTTAGGACTTCACTTTTTCATCAGAGTCCGCGTCCATTATGCGTAGTTCGTATTCCGGCCAGTCTCATCATTATCGTCGTGATTTCAAGATAATTGTTACATGAAATTGACAAATAGTACCTATGGATTTATCACAAAAACGATTGTTATTCGGGTTCAATTTAATCTGATTGACACTAATGTGATAATAAAATTTACATAGAAGATGAGGGCCAAGTATAAACATTTTTGGGTTGAAAGCAAAAGTTAAAGGAAACGAAAGGATGAATGTGCAGGATATGGTGCATTCTCCTCCTGACTAGTGTTCGCTCAGTCTAGCGACGAGGAGTTTACGCCTTACAGGCACTGGGAATAGTAGTCATTCGTGATCTTGCAACTATACGGAGCAGCACAGATCGTTGGGCCAGTCCATCCTGTTCCGCCACATTTTCCGTACTGGGATTGAGTAGCCTCGGCGGAAGTCGCAGTTGTGCTTTCAACCAGAGGAGAGGTCGTTGGCGTTGGTACCTTGACTTAAGTGGTAGCCTCGACCTTATCACTCCCACTGGCTTTCTTACCAGACAATATGAATGTGACCATGCCGTGGGCAGGGACTGTAGCACTGACGGCACCACCACTGACAGTGGCGCTGAGACTAGCCATAGAATTTTGGCTTTGAGAAGTCACATACGCGACGACGCTCGATGCTGAGAAGCCAGTGGTCGTTACTTGAACGGCAGTGGAGGCACTGTTGGTGTTGATCATTTGCACGGAAACAGTGCCGTCGGTGTTCTTGAATGCGCTGGTATTGATCCCAGCTGGAGCCCCAGAAGTAGCAACACGGACAGCACCGGGGCGCACCGATCGGCTAAAGTGTGCGTATGCCCAGAGTCTGGCGGAGGGATTTACGGTTGTTCCAGCAATTTGGATGAGCCCAGCATTGTTTGTTGTGGATTCGATACCCTCCCAGTAGAAGTAAGCACTGACATTTCCATTGACGATGGCCGTATAGATATTGTTTGCCCACGTGTAGCCATCAGAGCTGGATCCAGTCGAGTACCAGTTTGCATTCCAGGCATCTGTCGTTTCTTTCTCTTTCATCCAAGTTGGGCGAGAAGTCTTGATGGGCGAGGTTGGGTCGCTTGAATAACCATGGAATGTAATTCTCGCAATCATATTTTCGACACCAGCTGCAACAAGTTGCGCCGTAGCAGTAACCTGGTCCTCCCACCCAACCATATCGCAGCAGTTGATACCGACCTCACTTAGGCCAGCGGCAGTAAGAGCTGGATGAAGTACTTTGATGAAGCTTGCTGCTTGTGTACCCGAAGCCAACATGGAGGAATAGGCCTTGCTGAGCAGTTCTTGTTAGCGTTGAATTGCTAGAGGGTGCAAATACAGTACTTACGTGTAGTCAGGCTCATTCAAGAAGCCTAAATACTTGTAATTAATACCAACAGAAGCGTAATATTTGATATACTGGATCAAGAACGCGGCATATGCTTGCATCCAGTCTCCTGACGAGCAGGATTCGCCGGTCATACCACACAGGTAACCTCCGTTAGTTTCCTTGCCTTTGGTTTTCATAAAGCCGGGTGCACTCCAGGCGTTTGCATAAAATCTTGTCACTCCATAAGCCTTTGCTTGTTGTGAGACCCATACTTGGTGGCTGTCACTGCCATCCCAAACATACTTGGGGGTGCCACTAGGTGATCCGGGACTGGTTGGCTCAATACTGTCGCCTGATCCCCCGGAACCAATGCGATTTCGAAGGATGGTGAAGCCTGCTCCAGCAGTCGGACTGAAGAGAAGGTCAAGTGCGTGGGTTCGTTGTGTAGAAGGAAGGTTGTAAAGATCATTCGCTCGACCGAATGCTTGAGAGAATCCGAAGCCGTCCATGGTCTGATAAGTTGTGCCAACATTGACATTGATAGCAGCAAGTGCCACTTGGGCGGCAAGCGCCAGGAAAGAAAATCGATACAACATTTTTCGTAGCAAAAGGAACCGCAAGAGTGTGAAAGATGCAAAGAATGATACTAAGGAATTCTTGTAGAAGGGGAAAAGTCATTGTCTTTATTCTCTTCATTCAACCATACATAACCTTTCAATCACCTTTCTTGACAAGGGCAAGTCCGTACCACACAAAACATTGTTATTTCAGAGGCAGATCTGCCTGCCTTTCTCGGATAATATGGTTATGATTCCCATGATATAGTGATAATGTCCCGCAAGTTGAGTGAAGTTGGATCCCAAATTTCTTTCAACAATGCATGGGGTAGCATATTGCCTTTATTCTCCTACTCTGATCCCTCCAAATCGTGTTCCTGTATGCTCACTAGCACAGAAGTGACTTTGTATATACCATGTTCTTTTGAAAATTCGCTCAATATTAGCAAGGATCATTACTTTAAGGTTATTTTAGAGCCAATTGGCTTTCCTTTGAATGAAATAAAAAATCTCAAAATAAAAGTTTTGACAGAAATACAAGGCATTTGATGAATGATCCTTTGAAATAAAGATCAAACAACTACCGTCTTTTCCACAACCCTAACCCCACAAAAAGCTTAAAATGCTAATCCTTGCTAGCCTTGAGCGAATTCTTCAAATGAACATGATATGCTGAAACCTGGACCTTTCCACGCCGCCGCTGATTGAAACGAACGCGACCCATACAATATGACAAATAGGCCATGTCATATTTTAAGCTTTCATATTAATCGACTTGGTGGGACTGATGAAATGCGGGGTTGCTTTCTTATTTCAGGGGAGCAATTTCTGAATTCAGACGCTCCACAGGAGTGCTGGTTGTCTAATATTTCTAGTAGAGCCTAGAATCGTTACCCCTGACCTGAAGGAACAGACTTAACACTTCATGAATTAGCGCTATGGTGTGCCCGA
Organism: Botryotinia narcissicola; assembly: GCA_004786225.1. Classification (NCBI taxonomy): domain Eukaryota; kingdom Fungi; phylum Ascomycota; class Leotiomycetes; order Helotiales; family Sclerotiniaceae; genus Botryotinia; species Botryotinia narcissicola. The sequence goes on along the minus strand of PQXJ01000691.1, from coordinate 241 downwards.
GGAGCTAAAATTAGTTAACCTTAATTGATAAGCTTATATTTATGAACCAAGTGAAAGCAATTATGTAAATAATACTCTATCTACTACCAATATTGTCGGGCTACCATGAAGTGATAGTCCTCCTCGTATCTCTATCTATATCTATTGTCACGGGATCACTTCTGGGAGTATTCAGAAGCTTTACCGCTGAGCTAAAAGCCCAAAAGACTAGGAGGTAGAACTAGAAGTTCTACCTTACTCT
>PQXJ01000690.1:0-13624 GCA_004786225.1 Botryotinia narcissicola | reverse complement strand
ACAATAATACAATAATACAATAATACAATAATACAATAATACAATAATACAATAATACAATAATACAATAATACGAGTAATACAATAATACAATAATACGAGTAATACCAGTATTGTGGAAAGCCAAGTGTTACTAGGTACTTCTATTCATCACTGGTACGTGCTGCTACAACGTGACTACCTGATTCGGTGGGACGGATGTCCCTTTTCCCGCACCAACCCGCACCGCCTTCGCATCTAGTATGGCAGATTGCCGTACAGCTCATTGGCCGGATTGTCCCATCCATGCTAACAATTTAACCGATTCATCTTTAAAAAATAATAATAAGACAATGACGCTCCTGCCCATCTCATAGGAAACTTTTTCCATCCAACAATTCTATCCTCAACCTCAACCTTGATATTTTGTCTGCAAAATATTAATTTAGAATGTCGCGTCAACCGCCGCTTCCCAATGGCCTTCCGCCTCGACCTCCTGGAACTTTCTGGGAAAGAGATAGAGATGAGAGAAACAACAATTATCATACACCCGAAAGAAATCGTCGCGACATGGGTCGTGATTCTTATCGCCCTGCTCCTGCTCCTCAATACGATAGTTATGCTCCCCACTCTGCAAACCGCGATCGCGACATGTACCAATTTGGCGCTCACAATCCTCCTCCACCGGCCTACGGAAATTATGCTCCTGGTGTACAACCTCCCCGTCGTCCTTCTGGAGCTGGAGATCCTTACCGTATGAATGATGGTTATCGCGCTCCACCCCCCGCTCCCAGCTTTGATTTCCGTTACGATGCACCACAGTCTATCAATTTCGAAAACTCCGATAGATTTCAATCCCATGGGCAAGGTCGCAACAACAATTCTGGTGGCAACAGAGACAGAAATGATGATCATCTTCGTCGTCGTCGCGAAAAAGATCGACGCGACAACAATCGAGGACGTGGCGGCTACCGCGGTCGAGGTGGTCCAAGACTGGCAGCAGATCGAGTTTTCTTGAAAGGAAAACGCTCGCCTACTCCTGAACTCATGCCAGGTATGAATGAAGATGCCTCTGCTGATGTTAAATACAGAGATGTCGGCGACTTATCCGATAGTGACGAAGCTGAGATGGACATGTCGGATGATGACGATAATGACGACCAACCTAAGAAGAAGATGGCTCGGACCAGCGCAAAGGCTGCAGATGGCGACAGTGTTCCAAAATGGTCAAATCCTGATCCATACACGGCCCTTCCACCACCAGGCGAATCTGACCGAAAGAAGAAGGATGTCGTTAAACTTATTAGGAAGGCCCGTGTCGCAACTGGTCAAGAAGGCGCTACTAAAGTCGATGCTGCTCAGGACGACTTCATTTCTTTCGACCTCGATGCGCCCGCAAGCATTGATAGTGAAGAGGATGATTTCGAGCCCCAATCCTTCGAACAATCCGCACCTAGTTCAGCCAAATCTTTCAGTCACCTTGAAAACATTCGAAAGTTTGACATGCCTCAGCAATCACAAGACACCGTTACTCAATCAACTAGCGTCAATAGCATGCCCATGGATGATGTCCAGACTCCCCAGCGAGCATCTAAACCATTGGATCTATCAACCGACCCCGCTCTAGGTAGCAGGAAGCGTACCGTCAACGATGTGATCAAGTCTCCACCACTTGTGACTAAGCTGATTCCCGGTAAACCTCCCAAGTCCAGTGGAACTCTTCTTAAAGAGTGGCGTGCTGAACCTGGTGTAAATGATGTTCCTTGGCTTCAAGATCATTCTGATACCTCTAACATGGGACTTTGGTAAGTGATAAATCTATCAACGAAAAACATTTCAGAGTTGATACTATTCTCAATGCTACATAAAGAAATAATGGACTTCTACTATCATGTAAAACCTCGCAAATTTGAAGAAGTGATTAGACAAAAGTTGCTTGTTGACTTGAGGAACAACTTCCGCAGATATTATCCTGATGCTGATATCCTTCCTTTCGGCTCTTTCCCTGCAGGTCTCTATCTGCCTACCGCTGACATGGATGTTGTTATGGTGTCAGATGAGTTCATGGACGGTGGATGGCCTAAATATAGCAGCAAAAGTCATATCTGGCGGGTGAAAAGCAATATTGAAAGAGATCGTCTTAATACTGGTAGAATCGACGTGATCACCAGTGCTAAAGTGCCACTGGCTAAATGGGTCGATGCCATCACTGGCCTGAAGGTTGATATGTCTTTTGAGAACGACACAGGCCTCATCGCAAACAAGACTTTTCAAGAGTGGAAGGCTCAGTTTCCTGCAATGCCCATATTGGTTTCCATTATCAAGCATTTATTGGCAATGAGAGGTCTTAATGAGCCTGTCAATGGTGGCATCGGAGGCTTTTCTATTACTTTTCTTGTTGTAAGTCTTCTACAGAACTTGCCACAGGTAAAGAGTGGAACTATGATACCAGAACATAATCTTGGCGAGATCTTGATGGAATTCCTCGACTTGTATGGCAACGAATTTAACACGCGTACCACCGCCATTTCTGTTAACCCACCTAAACTTTTCCCGAAGGTAAGTAATCCTCTCGATCAGTCCTGTCCTGATACTAATATGTCACTAGTCCACAGCTCCTCGCGGCCTTTACAGAGATTTTGATAGCCCGAAATTCTTTATAATCGACCCAAACAGATCCGACAATGATATCTCAGGTGGTTCAAAAAACACCCCTGCAATTCAAGAATGCTTTTCTGCTGCCTATTCTGCTTTGCAGCAGAGTATGAACACATTGCAACACGCTGACCTTAAAACTCGTCAAAATCAAAGTCTTCTTCGATGTATCATTGGTGGGAACTACGAATCCTTCAAGCTTCAAAGAGACCACCTTGCCCACCTACATGAACAAATAGTTGGTCCAATTGAAGATGAGTAGTTATGAGTTCACGTAATGTTCAGGCCCAGAGCCGTGTAACACTTAGTTCATTTCTCGGGACATTCTTTCAGGTCGCTGAGTATGCAGTACAAAGGGGTGGTTGTTTTACTACCAAGGCGTATGGATAAAGTCGATCAAGATACCCAATTGGCGTTCAATGCACGAAAGGTCATTGACTTGTAAAATAGCTTCGCAGATTTCATTGCTTTCCTTTATTTTCCTTATTTTGGCAGACTTGAGTTGGACCGGTTCTGATGATTGTCTCAACTGACCACTGACCTTGCCCTAGATGATCGACACGAAGTGAAAGTAAAATGTCATGTATCTTCAATGACAAACAGACAAGGCGCTATCGATCTCTACAAACATGACACGAATACATTACATTGCGCGCAAATACAAATTTATTACTCTTTTATGCTGTCCCAAAACAATACTGATTTCAACTAAATAAACTAACTACTAGTGTGATATACTGATAAAGCTTTTAGGAATTCCCTTTCAACCTTTCAGGTAAGAAGGATGAAATACAAGATCATAGTCTAGTCGGCGATCTTGATCGTGCTCTTCTAGGGCACGTCAAGATCGCGCAACGGCTTGGATTCTTCTTTTTCGACAACCCTTTCTCACTGTAGTTGCGCTTTATGTGCGGCTATGGAGAGGAGTCACAGGGCGAAAAGAAGTGCGGATGCGGGAAGAAAAGAGTGGGATGTTAAAGCGGTGTCTTGTTCTATCTGTGGCAGTAGCTATGCGTCAGCTCGCCAATTATATAATTGCTGCTTTGGTAGAAAGGAAGTTACGATTGACTGTTCCGGTTGAATTGGAAGGATTATGTTGGCGAGAAGGGGATGAATGACAATTTCATTTTCGACTGGGTTTTTATTTTTATTGGGAAGTTGGATGAGAGGAGGAGGGGTTTTTTTTTCATTTTGGGATTATAGGACATGAGCTGTTCATGCTACTTTGGGTTTGGGGATTTGAGTTCGAATTCTGCGGGTTGGAGTAGGGAGCCCTTGGTGGGAATCTTGGTGTGGGTTGTGAAATGCATTGTTGGGGTTCGCAGGGCTTGCTATGGGGGAATTTAGATGGGTGGCAGTTTGACAATGTTGGGAATGCCCTCGGTAGGTAGGTAGGGAGGGAGGGAGGGAGATAGATGAGTGTGGAAGTTACCTGGGTTGCGTTGCACAGAAGGTTAATTGAAGGGATATAAATATAAACGGTTGCTTGGATGAAGCTTTTACTGCAGTCCGGCTTTCCAAATCTAAAGTGCGGAAGAGGCTGTGGAAGAGGTTGTGGTATATTTGTACGGAAGAGATGGAAGAACCGGGAGAACTGGTGTCTGTTTGATTGATTTTGGGGGTTATGTTAATATAGGATGAGATGAATGTCATAGAAGAACCTCGCTTGCTAGTTCTTGGGATGAGGAGTGGAAGATGGAGTTTGCAACTTTTGGCGTTTATTGATCTTTTGGGAGAGGGGGGGTGGGGAGGTTGATAGATCATTCTCATAGTTTACATTTTAGATCCATCGTCTCAAAAGTGATCGCGTAGTCTACACTCTTACATAATGCAACCGAATGCGGATGTTGAGGAGCTTTCTTCCTTTTCGTACAATGTTCAAAGATTTTCAAGCGTGGATGTTGATCGGTTGAATTCGGCTTCGCTTAGATGTTAGATTTCTAGAAGCAGCATTATACGTTCAGTGTTAGATGTCCACGGCTGTCTGCATGATTTGTTTACTTTATGTTATAGGAAGCGCTACTATCACTATTTACTATTTACGCTATTCTTTGTGATGAATACAATTATAAAACAACTAGATCGAGAGGTCGTTGCTAGAGAAGAGTAGATGTGATCTTGACTCTATTTGAGCATAGTGCGCGTGAGTCCTTATATAATTATTACAGTTTGAAGGTTGAATATTAGGAAGTAATCAAAGAGCAATAGGAGAAAAGAAGTATCAACGAGATTTCACAGAAAAAGAAGCAATTGAAGTTTCATCGAGAGAAGTTCACAATATGAGAATCTAGATTGAAGTGACTGAGAAGATTTGTAATTACAGAGAAAAAGAAAAGAAAGAAAATAAAGTTAATTGCCAAATGAGTGTGGTGTACTTCTCGAATAAAGAAGTACAGAAAGAAATCAAAGAAAGAAAGAAATGAGGTATACAAGAGATATCGAATACAATAGCCTAAAGATAACGCAAGGGTAGAAAAAAGTCTACTCTTCAACCAACCATCGTATAATGGATAGATCTATGCACATTCGAATGAACATTCACAGACATGTGTATCCTTTGGCTCGCCCAACAAACGACCATCGAAACAAGTGCAGTTATCAACCGTGTATGCCTTTCCATTGAAGCTCCAGCGAGGAACCTTGAACCCTCTCTTCTCATCGAAGATATTTTGGAGAATCAGTGATTGGCTCCATCCCTGAGCGTCGATGAAGACATCTTGGATGAGCCCGTTTCTAATGGCTCCAATCACGGTACACGTGTTTGAGTAAACGGTTGCGCGGGCGTAGGCAACGAGGTTGTTGGGGTTGGATAGGTCGTTGTTGACGGCCATGGTGTTGGTATTCCAGTTGAGAATACACATTTTGGGGTCGAGTTGCTTGATGCACATGGGGGTGAGGGTGTTGGGATTTGTGGAGATAACAGCTGGAGCTGGGAGGGCTAGTGCTGGGGAGAGCACGGCTAGGATTGGAAGGTAGTTGATGAGTTGCATTGTCATAGGTTTAGTGATGAGCAGGTTTTGTAGTTTGAGATAGTTCGTAGAAAACGGGGGTTTGAAGTATATGTATAATTTTGAAACGTTTGCTTCGGTGGAATGGAAAATGGTGTTGCCAGAACAAGCTGTCATATATAGCAACAGTGCTAACAAAGACATAAAGCCTTGTCAAAAGGATCCCCCCTTTCTCTCTGAGACAAAGCATCGAAGTTTCTATAAATGAAGATTGTTAATAGTCAAAGCAGGGGAACAAGCTTCACAGGTCGTTCGTGCAAGTAAAAAAGAATCTAAATATGGGACAAAGAGAGACAAAGATCAATCAATATTTACCTAGTCTAATTGTCTAAAAGTAGAGTGGTCCTATGATGCAGACTCGAGATTTTGATCTCTCTAATTTTTTGCGTGGCGTGCTTACAATTCCGCCTAATGTGCAATTAAGGATAGCAAAGATCGGTAGTTGAGGCCGTGAATAAAAGCCTTGGCTATTGAATTACTCTTTATTCGTTGTTGACAACTAATCGTCTCAGACCCATTAGGCCTATCCAAACAGCTTCCTCGGTTCTAATAGTTCGACTTCCCTGACCAGGGCACACATTTATCCATCTGTCGAAGACATCCTTTGCCTCCACAACACCCAGTTTCTGTAGTTCTCCATCATTCTTCACAGCCACTTCTAGGCCTGCAACGCCGCCAAATACAACTAGCAGGTGCTTGAACTTCCCTACTTTCTGTTCCTCTTCATCATATAGATCTTGGACATCAACGCCTCGCTCGGAGGTTGCAATAGTCACATCATAACCTCCATCGTATCCACATTCTGTGAATACGTCGCTTAGACATTTGGCTCTCCTAACATTCCATCTCCAATAGTAGCCACCCTCTTCTCTTGGCTCTTCTGGACTCACAGCTTCTGCTGTGATTATGTCACAAGATCTGTCTTTTGCGGCCTTTTCCCCTTCCGCGTCAAATTTCAGAGTGACTCTATTGTTTGCTGGTATCTGCTCCGCCACTGTAACTGGTATTCTTAATCCTGCTTCCACAAATGTTCCATGTTCATCTGCGCCAGGTAATGTAGTGCCCTCCCTATACATACACCACTCGTCTACCCTCAAGTTATGTGGTAAATCTATACTAGGCAACGCGCCTGCCGTTCTTAATTTCTCATGCATTGGAAATAGATGCTTTCGTAAATTTGGAGGTGTCTCTAGAAAGCTGAGTAGATGGGTAAGGAAATGATCGGGATCTGATTTTGCCGTGTACTCGTCTTCCAGGGGCGGCTTCTGCTGAGAACTATGGGATTTAGGGGCTGGATGCTTAGGCTTTTTCGCAGAACGAGCATTGCCATCGTCAAAAACAATGACTTCGTCGACGCAGAAAACTGCGAGGGCGCGGGCAATTTGACCCGCCATAGATGTTTTTAGATCATGACTTTGAGCGCTGAATAAGTCAGCATGATTTTGTCATTGTTATTTGCAAAGGTAAAATACTTGGCAATAATACTTCCCGGTAAAGCTACACTAACTGTCCAATCTCGACCTTTCTTAGGTTGAAAGACAGCTGTAGGTTTAGAAGTATCAACCGTATCAGGAGCGGTCACTTTCCCGTTAGAAGTTTGTCCATGGGCAGTGGAATTGGCATTCCCAGTGGCATCGGCTTCGGTCTGGCGTTTCCGCTTCTAATATCAAATACGTAAGTATCCATTGACCAGTTGGTGATATCGAAGAAAACATACCTTTGCGTTCGTCTCTCCTCTACCCATTTTTGTAAATAATTTGGAAACTTTGGATTTCTTTCCAAAATATATATGGAGGCGGTCAATGGTTATCTCGATAAAGCGGCAGAATCTGATAGTCCATGCGCCCGATAAAGAACCAGACCAGACCAGATCTCCACTTCAAGCTTTCATAAGCTCCATCTGTAAGCAAGCAACAAGACAAACATTCCGACGACTCAATTACTCGACATTTCAGAACTTGCAAGATATTATTATAATAAAAATGGCGGTACATATCGAATCGTCTATGCAGTTTAGCAAATTGCTAGGCTCATCAACTATAGTGGTTTCCGATTGTAATTTGACTTCTCCCAATGCAATGGATGCATATCACTAACAATACATACAGTTTATGCGGACTGGTGCGGACCCTGCAAAGCCATCGCCCCAACCTATGAATCTTTAGCTACCAAGCACTCGAAGCCAAATCGTGTTACATTTACGAAAGTTAATGTAGATAATCAGCAGTCCATAGCCCAGCGATATGGAGTTAGAGCGTAAGCAAGGCCCTTCGATACTCAACTGAGCTCGTTCTCATAACTCTACTAGCATGCCAACCTTCCTCATCTTTCGATCCGGCGCCGTCATCGAATCTATTCAAGGCGCAGATGTTCGTAAGCTCACGACTGCCATCGAGAATGCTGTGAAGCTTGCCGGTGCACCAAAGCCATCCTTCTCCAGCCCAGGACAAACACTGGGTGGATCTGCTCCTACGCGCTCCACGATGGCAAGACAATTCAGCTTTGATAGGCTACTCCACGATATTATCGCATTTTTCGGACTCTACCTCTATTCCCTGTTCTCATTTGATGCATATACCGCAGCAGAGAACTCGCCATTCAATATCCACAAGGTCCCTGCTGCACCGGCAGCAAAAACATCCGGTGCAAGAGCTGGAGCAGCTACCCAGGTCGGAAAGAAACTAGGGACTATCGCTGATTTAGCGGGCAAGGACTGAATGGAATGCGTGGAGTTTACTTAGGCGCTATACGGGTGGCGTAATCGATGATATTATCTTTCGGTTAGAACACCGTTATTCTTGGTGCAATCAATTGAGCAAAATTTATGCTGGAAAATTATGCTCTGCGAGTTTCATTTCTCTTACTGGGCAACCTTACTATAATATTTGCTGTTTGGTTCTATCGGACACATGCTTATTCTGTATTTGGCGCCGTGTATTGCTGGTTGCCGAAATGAATAGGACTGACCCCCTTATTCTCTCGTTAATGTAAGGTTGTGCTATCCTTTCACTCTGTTCAATCTCGTCCCTAAAGGTATTATAACCTAACTCCATACTTATACCTGTCTCTTTCTTTGATCTACTGAAAAATGGAAATTCGCAGTGGTCAAGGATACGCAAGCTAAAACGATGTGTTAAAATTAAGGTTTGCATAAAACGACTATTCTTCATAATAAACCTGGTTGTCAAAACGATCTTTCAATGTGTTTTTTGAGTATCTACCGGTAGTTGAGATTACGTGGGGAATCCCTTCCCCGCCAGCCTGCACACAGCTAGATTTTTTGATTATTGAAGTCTGGACTTAAGTCTAAACTCCGGGTGACGTCAAGTCCTCTTGCCTGTATCATAAGTGTATATAAAGGCATCAGTTTCCATGTAAAAAGAGTTTTTTATTCTACATCACTGCACAAAAGATATCAGCAAGCAAAACTACTCCTTTTCCAACATGGCCAAGAACTTAATGAAATACACCAACCTTGGTGAATCTGGCCTCAGAGTCTCCCGTATCTGCGTAGGTTGCATGACCTTCGGCGATCGTCGGGGATGCTTCAAAACGTGGGCCGTCGAAGAAGCCGAGGCTCTCCCTATCCTCAAAGCTTGCTATGATTCCGGTATCAACTTCTTCGACACTGCAAATGTTTACAGCAACGGAACATCCGAAGAGATTCTCGGTGCCGCCATCAAGAAGTATGCATTCCCTCGTGAGAACATCGTTGTTGCCACAAAATTGTATGCGCCGGTTGGCAAGAGGAAGGAAGAGGGATGGGAAAATGCACTTCAAATGGCACCTGAGGATAGAGATGCAAACGGATATGTTAATGCTTATGGATTGAGTCGCAAACATATCTTCGATAGCGTCGATGCGAGTTTGAAGCGCTTGGATCTGGAGTATATTGATCTACTACAAATTCATCGATTTGACCCCCGCACACCGATTAAGGAGACGATGAAGGCCCTGCATGATGTGGTTGAAAGCGGCAAGGTTAGATATATTGGTGCGTCTAGTATGTATGCACATCAGTTGCTGGAAATGCAATACACGGCGCGACTAAACGGATGGACGGAATTCATCAGTATGCAAAACTTGCATAACGCAGCTTATAGGGAGGAAGAGAGGGAGATGGTGCCGAGTTTGAAGAAGTTTGGTATGGGTATGATTCCTTGGAGTCCGATTATGATGGGGTATCTAGCCAGGCCTCATGATCAGGCTGCAGAAAGCGACAGAGGAAAAGCTATGAATGGGAAGTTCATGGGGAATGAGTTGACGGAGGCGGACTTGAAGATTAATGAGAAGATTCAGGAGATTGCGAAGAAGAGAGGTGTCAGTATGGCGATTGTGGCCATGGCTTGGAGCTTGTGCAAGGAGTATGTTACTGCGCCTATCGTTGGAATGGGAAAGGTTGAGAGAGTTCAAGAAGCGGTTGATGCTGTTAATTTTGAATTAACCAAGGAAGAGATAGTGAGTATTGATGAGTTATATCAACCTAGGAAAATTATAGGGTTCTCTTAGGTTTGTGATTGAATATGGAAGCGAGTGTTATACTGGATTAAGCGTGGTTGAGAGTGGCAGCTATAAATTCAATTCAAATCAATATGCAAATTCAGCTTGTACCTCCAAAGAGCTTAAATTCGTTTGTAACATGTGTGTAGATTAGAATAAGTACCTGTTCAAAATTATGATTCAGTGAAACACAGTGTTTAGCATACCTCAAATTTCCATTACCCAAAACTTATAACACCAGAATGTTGTGACATTGAAGACATTTAACGAAGTCATAAATATTGCCAGGTACAAAGCCCTCACCATGAGTAAACTATGTTCACCAAATCTTGGAACGGAATTTTGTTTCCGACGGCAAATAACATTCGATCTAGTAAGCTAAAGAGAAAAAGCAAAGAAGTTTAATAGTTTAGTATAGTAGTTGATCGAGAATCTTCAAGTGATGATATCGGCTCGAGTAGATAAATTTTTTTAAAACACTGTTCCAATATCTCTGTCAAATTGATGATAAACATTCCATCTAGACTATAGCAAAACACTCCAATTCATCAGCCGAATATTACTGCTCATCAATCAGTAGGGTATCAAAGATATAATATTAGTTTCAGCTTCTAATCCATCACGAAGACTCCGCCATGATAAGTCCTACAGTAATCCTCAGAGCTCCCATTGGCCCCTTTTCCTTGACCAGTTTTCCGAACATATCTTTGATCTTACTCAAACTCTTACGATCGTCTTGTTTATGCCCTACACGAGTGTCAGTATCACAAAATCACCGATGAGATGCCAGGAAGACTGGTACTTACAGCTATTTGGCAAGCCTATATCAAGATCTAGATGACTCTCTACATCACCGATCCAGTCAAAACCAATCTTCCACCCCACTCGAATCTGGACATCATCCCCATCAAGAACAATATTTGTCCGGCCCATCTGTCTTAACAACTCCCTTCTCATCCATTTTCTAGAGTTTTCTTCTCCCTCACCATCGGCTACCTCGTCTTCTTCGATGGCCTTTCTCTTCTTTCTTTTCTTCCCTTGCCTTTCTATACTTTTCCTCCTGGCTTCTACTGTCCCAAATTCTCTTTCAGCATCACACCAAAACTTTGCTCGCGCGACGGATACTTCAGTCCACCTCCCCATCGCCCAGCACACTGTACCAATATCTTTAACGTGCGGCCCATCACCACTTGCTCGTCGCCGGACAAATGGTCCGAGTTCAGGCTCTGCGTTGGGATCCAATGAATCCACATTAAGCGAGGATATGGTTAGAGAAGAGGTGTCGACTATCATAGAAAGGCGTGCGCTGAAAAGTCCAGAAGGATGGGATGCGGAGATTTGATGGCGTTGTAAGGTCGGTACCAGAAGTTCTGTAGCATATTCGTTGGATGAAATGGGCGCAGCTGGAAGGAGAGTAATATTCGATGTGTAAGTCAGATGACTGAATAGTTGCAAATGCGGAAGTGGATCGTCGAGTGCTACAGGAAGATGGGATGGAAGAGGCTTCTGAATTGGTGGCATAACTGGTTGTCGGGCTTTACGCCGTCCAGAAAATGGCAAAAAATGATTAGTGGCTTTCAAAGTGCTGATATTTTCTGGCCTGTCTTGTTTCTTAATTGCAGTTGAGCGTAAGAGTAAATCTAGTATCTCCTCAGGGTTTGATGATCTTGGCGGTTTTGTACTTTTTGACTCGTAGTGCAGACGTATCCTTTCATTCTCCTGATTCGCTAAACTGACATCGGCTTGCAATTGCTGTAATTCTTTGAGAAGATCATCTCTAACTTTCTTCTTCGCTGCATGCGGATCATGCGGAATTAGAAATCTAGCCGATTTTCGTCTCTTAGCGGGTGGTTCTTGTGATATGTCTACTTCTGACGGAGGTTCTGCACGTGGTTTCAATGGAGATGACTTCATCTTTGCGCCTAGTGCCTTGTTCCTTCTGGCAGTCTTGCTTGGGCTATTGTGGATTCCAACTGGTGCTGTTGTGACGACCGGGTCTGCGATACCACGCTGCGTAGGTGTCGGTGGCAAGTCAGGCTCTTCTGGTGTTGCGGGTTTCTGCCTTGCTTTAGATGGAGATAGAAATGTCTTTTCTGAGAATGTAAATAGTGGTCGTTGTGTTGGCCTAGACATAGATAATTGCCGCGCTTTACGCTCGGTGGGAGAGTCATCACTCATCAACGGATTTACATCATCGGACTTTGGAAGCTCAGGAACTCGGGGTTCGTCCTCTGGTTCCTGTTGTTGAGGTACATCAATTACAAAAGGGTCATTTGTTTGCAAGGTCCGTAATTGAGGTGGTACAGGATCATTTGGAGTCGTAGAAACAACCTGATCGGCGGTTTGCGAGTCAGGCACAATCTCTTCTTCTTCTGAAGCTTGAGAGGGTTTGGCAGGGCTCGCAGGCAAAGCAGATTCTGCTGATTGTGCAACCTGGGTACCTGGAACACTTATAGACACAAAAGCTTGAGAAGAACGAAGTTGACTTGAACCTCGGCTCCTAATGACCACTTCCTCTGGAGCCCTCAGATAAGGCTCTAAAGCTTGGACGGGTACTGGATCTTTCGGTGTAGTTGAAGCATATACAGGTGTCGGTTCTTTGGGTGTCGTTGAAGGAAATACAGGTACTGGGTCCTTTGGTGTGGTAGAGGCATATAAAGGAGCTGAATCTTTTGGAGTGGTAGAGACAGATTCATCCATTTCTATAGACGTTTGAGGCTCAGTTGTTCCTAAAGCTGGCACTGCAGCAGGTGGTGATCTCCTTAGCCCGGTTTTCTTGAAAGGATTGAAATCCTCTTGCGATTGTTCTTGCGGTTCTACCGTAGGCTGGCTACTTTGCCCCGGTACGGGCGACCTTCTTAATCCCGTCTTTTTAAACGGATTCGCAATACCCTGAATGTTCTCAAATTCTGCCGCGGGCTTGAAATTGCTCCTTGGAGTTTCGGTAGCGATTGGTCGTTTGGCAGGGGATCTTGACATTCTCCTCGGTTTCGATGCCATTCCACCTCCAATTGATCGAGCTCTCGTGGGTGTTCGAGTAATCGCATCATCTCTGGCTGAAGTTGGTCGTTCTGCACCAGTAGTAACACTCCTTCCTCTTTCTCGTTGCGGTGTATTTCCTATCGCTCTATCAAAAGTATTCTGTACTCTCCCTTTACTCGGAGATCTGCCAACTTCCGGTCCTGTAGAAGTGGCTCTGCCGAGTATCTGCGGATTGTGACGTGCTAAGCTTGCCTTCGTTGGAGAGGCAAACGAGGGATAACGCGATGATTGTGAAGGGACGGGAATGCGACTCGGGGTTGGTGGGACATTCGCGGTGGGAATTGGAGTCTTCGAACGACGCGAGGGGGTATTATCTGCCATATCCGCGGGTGTCTTGCGCTATCCCATTGCCGTTTCAATTGGAAAAAAGTATGTTGTTGTAAAGTAATGTTTATTTTGATTTTGGATCGCGTACTGGGAGGACGCGACGGAGGGGTTTC
>PQXJ01000689.1:0-13693 GCA_004786225.1 Botryotinia narcissicola | reverse complement strand
CACTCACACGTGTCATATTATTTATTATTTATTATTTATTATTTTTATTATCATTATTTAGATTTCCCCATTCCAAGATTTTCCCTTTTTAACATTTCCATCCCCTGGGCACTTGGAAATTGTTAACATGGGATCGAAGCGATGAATACCCTTAACAGGCGCCACGGGTCGCTTGGATCCTCGTACCGGCGGTTGAGCGCCGGGAGATTCGAGGAGATTGGCAGGCGGAGGTTTGTTTATTTTCTCTTTCATGGTCGCCATGGGATGGGACTCATGGGAGGAGAAAACGCTCGGGGCAGCGTGCAATGTTTTGGGAGGATGGGTGTGTGATTACTTGTGCTTGTATGTGTGTGTGTGGGCTTGATGAACCTGAGTCTGAACTGGTGCCTGAACCGATATTTCGGAGAGATGGAAGAGTGAATTGGTTTGGGTCATTTTGTTCTGGAACAGTAGTTGGGAGTTGGGAAGCGGAGATAGGATGGGAATGGGAATGGGAATGGGAATGGGAAATGAAGGTGTATGAAGGATGGATGTAGGTAAATGTTTGTATGGATTTGATAGAGAAAAGGGAGATGAATAAATGAATCATTGATGAAGGATATCACAGACTTGATTCAGGTGATGAGCTTGGATTCATTTGTGATCCTTTGAAGGATATACTCACTAAATGGATGGATGGATCGTCGTTCTTCTTCTTGTTCTTGTTGTTGCTGTTGTAGTGGTGGTAGTACAAAGTCATAGAACGGGAACAGCATGATGGAGCAAGCGCTTGGGGTTTTGCGTGTGCGGTTTGCGTAGCTTGTGTACGCTCCCCGATGAGGAGACGAAACGGGAAGTGTACGTGTTTCGGATTTGGGGATGAGGTTTGAGGGTTTGCTGGATGTGTGCTATGTATGTGCTATGTATGTGCCATTTGCGATGTGTGTGCAATGTGGTGGGTGCTATGTGATGTGCTATGTGATGTGCTATGTGATGTGCTATGTGATGTGCTATGTGATGTGCTATGTGATGTGCTATGAGATTGATGTGCTATGAGATTGATGTGCTATGAGCTCTGAGCTCCCACAGAGAAGGAGCTGAATAGGATGTTTGAGGTTTGTGAAACTTATCTGAGGACTCGGGATTACCCGTTTACTTTGTCCGTATGTAGAATGTTGTAACTGTGTTTACCATATCATATTTCACTCTATGCTATGTACTATGCGTATACCAATGTGTTTGAGAACGCACGTATGGGGAGATATGTTGACTGAGTCGTGATATCAGGATCAATAGTATCAATCTCATAAATACACTATTAAATTTATATTTTCCATACCATTGATTTCTGGACTGATTTGAATCAATCAAATGCATGATATCAGTTATCGATCATCAATCATTCATTCTACTCATCGTTACATTCTCAATGCATAGCATAGGATATTTATTACCAGTCCTATGTACGAAATGCATACTTCGTGGAATTTCAAGAGGTTCATGCACTCCACAAAACCACACCACCCCTTTTTTCCCAAAATAGTCAAAAGGCGACCTTAGCAAGTCAAGACCCTGGGTCGTCCCGAGAGAAAAAAGCTTGTCAGTGCTTTCTTTCCTTCATTCAATCCATTCACACTTTGCTCAAAAGTATCTTTTACCCAGTTCTTTCCAATTCATTCGTGGATAGTTTCACATTCCCCAGTAAATATGTAAGTACTTCGTAATGTATACGCAAACGTCATTTATATCATCTCATCCAAAACATCATATGAATCTAATCTCCTTTTAACTTTCGCAAGCACCGATATATAACCTTTTTGGACTTACTTGTGCTCTCTTAGACTTTTCCTTCCCGTGGTCGTGGCGTTTCTAGTCTCCATCCCCGGATTCTATTCTTCCCCTCCCCGAGTCCCTTCGAAACTCTCCTGCTCTAACATGCCGATTTCTTATTCTCTTTCAGTATAGCCTCAAACAAGCTCATCTCCCACCTTTCCAGAATCGATTGGGAAATCTTCTAGAAACCCTTCCTCGACGCCCAATTGGGTTGGACTTGCTCTACGATGCTGGGTACGCATTGATGTGATTTTGATTCTATTGATTAACGAACCGGTATCAATGTTTCCGCGACCCGTGGATTGCTTTATGGATGGGAAGTGGTTGATCTCATTTCTTTTCGGGGATCTCTGTATGGGAATGACTCGAAGTTTATTTTGAAATTGGGGATTGAAGGGAGAGATGAGAAACAGGGGTTTTTCTTTTGTCTTTGAGTCGGTATTCTTTTGATTCTTTTTATTCGAATTATTGTTATATTATTATTTTATTTTTCTTTTCGAATATTTTTATTCGATTTCTACTTGGGTTTATTTTCATCTACCCAATTACGAGATTTGAGTCGGGATCATCAGAAGTGGAGGATTTGGAACCACGGAAGAGATACTATATCGAGTATTCCGATATCATCAATTCCCAGCAAGATTTCACGCCTTGCTCACTCGCTCGTTGCTTCCAGATGGTCACAAAAGTCCCTGCAGGTTCTAGAAGTGAATATAGCCTGTGAAAGATTACTACCCTTTGTGCATACAGACATACATGCATGCAGATATACAACGATTTTCTATTCTTAAGGCTCGTTCAAGTATATGACCGGAGAGAATTTCATGTTCATGTATATCAGTATCTTGCAGTAATAGAATCTATAAAGACCTATGAATGTATGCAAGACGAGCAGACGGTAAGCAAGTAAACGATAGATAAGATTGCTACCCTTCGCGGAGCATGTTGAGCGGGGCTGGATGGGGAACCCAAAATCTCACCCGAGACGATGAGGCGTGTAAGCAAAAGGTTTTATCACTTCATGTGATAGAGGAGGATGATACGGGCAGTGAGATGAGATGAGATGAGATTTCATTCTTCAACGGGGAGAAACGGGTGATGTTGCTCGGTCATTGAGTACTTGATATGGTAGTTTGCTTGCGCGATGTAAACGTGAGGATGTGGAATATCATAGATGGATCGATGCGGCCAAGAGAAAATGGCTTGCGGATGGGAATTTCCCGTACCGTGATGATGAGGGTGAGGGTAAGATTCTGGAAGAGAGTTTGGGGGGAAACTGTGTGTACTGGTGGTAAAGTCTTCTCGCGATGATAGTAAATGGTATTCGATAACAATACACATCTCTCTCTCGTATTTCATAACGTGATGATAGCCAGTATCAAGGCACCATACAACAATAGTATTTGCCTAAGGATTTCAACATCACCAGCAGATTACTCTGTACCTCCAAAACCTTTCTCTTCCTCTTCAAATCCCCTCGTATTCATTGGACGGAAAATTAGCGGACTAATTTATCCGAGCGCCGGTAAAATTTGATTGAGCCGCCTGGCCGCGACACAAACACGAGATCAAGATTGGGTCTAGAATTTTTCACATGATTTTTACTTTTTATCATCAGGGATCATTTTGCGGTCTGGACTTTGGCTTCTCACTTGAATCATGAAAATAAGACTTCGGGACAGAGAATAAGAACCTCATCGTCGTCTGTTTTATTGGAGTATAGTAGACTTGTAAGAATATATCACGCTTCACTTCACCTCACATCTCAATAGAGTCTCTTTGGATATGGTTAAAGGGTAAATGGACTTATGCAGGTACCATTACGAAATTGTGAACTATTTTCTCAATAGTTCTTTGACAAACCCCTCCTTCCTCGAATTCATTCAGCGGTCCAATCATTCATTCGCTTGATAAACATATCCGGAATCATGCAGACCATCCATCCATACCAAAATACCCATCCCAGAAGTTCACCCTCCAAATTACCCATTCATTTTATCCCAACCAACCACGCGACTCATATCAATTTAACCACACCAACACAATAGGGCATCAATACCCCGATTCTAAATCATGTGTCAAAACCCACGCGTGGTAATTGGCACCGTAGCGAAAAAGCGTGGTAGCCCTGTTTGCTTGCCCTACCAATCCCTGCTCCTCATCGCTTCCCGTTCTACAGATTGCCAATGGTGGACGATACTCCGGGATTAGGTCGCGTAAAGAGATCCTGGCAGCCGGACCAGTATCCATGTGGATTTTCGCACGGCGGTTTTGGGGGTTTGGGCGCATCCTGGGAGTGGGGAAGTCAGGATGACTTGAGATGGTATTCGGCCCGGTAGGGTCTTCAAGCGTAATGTGGGATGCCTCCGAGGAATTGGAGCTGGAACTTTCGGCGTGAAGAGTCTGGATGCTGGATGCGTGTGATTGGGATAATGGGATTGCAGGGGATGGTTTGGGGTTTGGGAATGACTGGAATAGGAAATGCGGAGGGAGTAGTTTCGGTTGGGATTGATCATGTGACTTTGAATCACGAGTCAGAAATTCCAGAAAGATGGAATAGGTGAAGTGAGTGCCGAGGTCTAGTTATTCACAAGTTACTCTATACTGAAGATATGCGAACGACAAAGGTCAATTTGGATATCATGTGAGATGCTTCTGGCTTCGAGCTCAATTTCACAAGATATCATCGTCGTCGCAAGAATATCTATCGCAGACTATCTATCTATCAGGTAACCATCTTCGCATGTACAAGGCAGCTAAACCTAGATGCAATTTATTTTAATCCCGAGTTCCAATCTTCCCATTCATCTCAATCCCAATCCAACTTGTTCTATCCCACGAGGAACACAGGTTTGTGATCCCCAATTCGCGAACCGACATCTAGGAATTGAATCCCCCCAGAATCCCAAGGTTATCAAATTTCCAAATTCCCACGCGAGGCAAACAACGCAATCTGGAAAATCCCATGTACAAACGTTACATGCACTTTATCGCTATACAGAAGCGAGGTGTCAATGGTGTACATGTTACATCAATTTCCTAATTCGATTTATCTCTTTACCGATGTTACGGGCGTAGGTACTCCACTCTCACGTTTATTACATCGGTTGGAGGGTTTGATGTGAAATGGGGGTTTAAACTTTGATGAAGGGATTGATAATGACAATCGATGGGTACTTGATACCCGTTATTGGGGGTCCGGATAAGAGATTATCGGGTAGGTGATTTGGTTCCAAAACGGAAGGTAGATTTTGACTGAAATCCTTCATATGCAAAATCTGATTTGGTAGGTATAACCCCCACGAAGATGTGTTTGTAAATTTGGTCATCGGCGGTAAGGTTATAGCACGTGTTCTAGGATGGAATGGACTTCAATTCAATCAAATCACGGGAACCCGAGTTTTCTCGTGATGCCTAAAAATTGTCTTGGGAAAATAACTAATGAAGATTGGAAGATACAGCAAACGGTTCGTGCAAACCCTATCTAGCTCTTTGCCTATCCCATAAATCACAATCTCTCATCGCAGATTCCCGAAACAAGCCAACACAGACAAATCAATCAATCTCAAAATAATCAAAATCCACATCACACGTTTCTAGATAAAAATTACCTATCAAGCGATGAGCCCAGATCGTTTGTTTGTCCTTACACCGTCTCTTCTATCCTTTCATTTATCCTTTTATCCTTTTATCCTTTTCATCCATGCTTCCATGTGTTCTTCCATCATTCTATCTACCTTCCAGACTATGTGTGCTAGGCTGGCACGGCTGGAAAAAACATCACTTAATTTCTTTCTTCTTTCCCAGAAGTAGTTTTCCGGGCTCTAGATTGTCTCACCGTGCTTAAACATCTGTGTTATTAAGATGGATAGGTGGGAATCAAAAATTGATGTCACATCACATCACGATGCATACATACATGAAGACATGGTCCCCGGCGGTATTTGCAAAGAGCAAGGGGAGAAACGGGTTGGAAGTGAAAAGTTTCGCTTCCGAATATGTAGATGTGGAGTTTGGTGGGGAATGAATTGTTCCGGAATGATTTTTTTTCCTCTCTTTCGTGTTTTCTTTTTGTATTACGATATTTTTTAGGATTTTGGGAGGGTGGGAGACAGAAATCGAGTACCGGTACCGACCGTTGGAATTGGGCTGCACATGGGAGATGAGATGAGTCTAGGAATTTTAGCAAGTTGCACTGTGCTGTTTGGTTCATGGGACACATGGAATTGGTGGACTTGGTGGAGACGGTGAGACAAGTCATGTTAATTATACTTTGGCTCTTTGAGACAGACGGCTCGGCTGTACCATTTCACTTTTGGGTGGATTGACTTCCTACTGACGTATGTATTCTAGTTGAAAGGGAATTTGGTGTCGATTTAGAGTTTTAATGGAAATGAGAGGGGGGGATGACAATGTATTGTTCCCATTGGTAGGAGGAATCGAAGCTGTTTTTCTTTCTTACTTGGTATGGAGTTTTTCCATACCAACCATGTCAGTCGCATGGTAGATGTGGAAAACTCAAATAGAGTGTTGTTTGTTTCTTTCACTCATTCTTTCTTTACGGATCCCGAAATTTGGTGGACGGAGGTAGTGGGCTGCATATGCAGCATCGAGACTCGAGACGTACTGATTGTGCAGGATGAAGTTATACGCATCTTGTGATTGTGAAAAAGGTATGGGTATGAATGAGTATTGGACATGTACATCGAGATCGAGGAGTTTAAATTTGAAACAGAATGATGAGATGGTATTGTTGTTTTGAATTTTCAATGAATGGTTGATGATTATTTGATGGGGAAGATTGTGTGTCGTTTGATTTACTTGAGTGAGAATATTGGAGATAGTTGAAATATCAGAAATGTCAGACATATCCTCAAATACGGGTTTTCAGGAAAAGTGATGTTTTATCTCTCTGATTTGAGGTCTATCTTCTGGGGACTGTCTGATAGTTGTGAGATTTCCTTGGACAGATTATATACATGAGTTTGAATCTGTTCTATCTGATCTAGGTACCTATACATGGTGAATAATATATGGTGTTCAAGATATCATGCTCTTAGTGGATGTATGTATCACCGCACAACAAAGTATATACCAAACCAAAGCTTTTCATTCATGGTGTATCACCCATTCATCATTATCTTTGAATCACTCCCCGCAGCTGCAAATTCTCCAACCTATAATTCCGAGTAGTCGGGTAGGTGAATGCAGAAGTCGGAGAGTTTTCATGCGTGGCGAGGGCGGTCGGGATTTGGTTGGTGTTTTGTTGTTTTTGTTTGTGTTGTGTTGTGTTGTTGTGCTGGGTTGGGTTGGGCTGAGTGGGATTGGATGGGATTGGATGGGATGGTTGGTATGGTATCGTATGTTGTGTTGCGGTAGGCTATGTTGGGTTGTGTTAGGTTGGATGGCGGTATGTGGTGTAGTGTTGTGCGATGGGTGATGTGCGATTCGTGATATGTGGTTTGTGGTTTGTGGGAACGAGGGGTGCTGCGAGGATAGGGATGCAGAGGTGAAGAAACGGGGAAATGATTGGGCTTGGGGGGTTGTGGAGGTTGTGCAAGTTGTGGCGAGTGTGGTGAGTGTGGTGGTTTTCGGAGGATGGATGGGTATGTGGATGTGTATTGGTTGATGACTGGAAGAACGGATGGATGAGAATATGGAAATATGGTGTGATGGTATAATGGTATAATGGTGTTATGGTGTTATGCTGCTGCTGCTGCTGTTGCTGATATATCGATGATAATTTCCATATCCATATCCATATCCATATCAAATTCATATCCATATCTAAACAAAAATCCTAGAAACCTAAAAACAATCTATACATACATTACAATGCTTGCATCACACAAAACACAAAACATAAAACATAAAAAAGCAAGTCATTAAGATTCAGCAATGAGTTAATTCTCTTTGTTTGTCACTTTGTCACTTTGATATTTATGGTGAATGAGAAATAGAACTGTGCGGTTGGAGTATTTGGGGAGAGTGCTCGTCTTGGGGAGCGAGATGATTTGGTATATTGTATATTGTATGTATATTATATAGAGTGCGGATGAAAGAGATTTTGTAGGTTGGGTATATATATATATGTATATGTAGAGAAAGGGGAGAGAAAGGGGGGGGTTGTAATGTTTCCGATGTTGGGTCGCTCGATCGAATCGATTGGTTGATTGATTGATTGATGATGGTAAATGGATGGATGTCAATGGGTGGTGGATGATGGTGAATGGATAATGGGGTATCTGTGTAACGAGAGTGTGGATTTGGATTTGGATTTGAATGTGGTTGTGGGTGTGGATGGGCGGTTGACTTGAGAGTTGGAATGCGGTGGATGGAATTGGTTTTGTGTGGTGTGTAACATGTAGCACATGATATCGCACTATTTTTCATCTTGGGGTATATATATGTGTGTATGGTGTATGTGTGAGTGTGTGCGTAATGATTACTTGCAAATATACTTACATATACACATACATACATAGCGATGTCTTTTGATTTCTTAGCAACGGAGATGTCTCCGTGTGGCTATGTACTTGGTCACTTAGTTACTCACTTATTTACTCACTCACTCACTCGTCACTCATCACTCATCACTATTGCGAATAATGTTTAGAGTTTTTGGGAGAGTGTATTGGTATTCATATATTTTGAAATTTGGGAGAGTGGTTAAGTGATTGATAGATGGATGTTATACGCTAGTATATTCTTCAGTATTTGAGATATGAATATAGATGATTGGAAAGTAGAACTTATTGTATAACAATGTCTATCTGCATCTGTATTGAAAGAAAAATACTTATCTGTAGGTTATAATTCGTTCCTTTGCTCTAGCTATAGGGTACTGTGAATATCGCGAAGATAATTGGTGAGTATACGGAATCAATCTGTATATATTTACTAAGGTTATATGTCTATACAATTTTTCCTTCCCGCCAAAACCCATCCGGACTCTCATTCTATGATCTAGTAAGTAGATAAATATCTACCAACCTACCAACCTACCTACCTACCAAAACACCCCCCAAAAGAGATCGGTACCACAAAACCGACGCCGTGTACCTCTCCATCATTTCTTCAACCCTCCACCGCGTCCGCAAGTGGGGTTGTGAGATGTCAATATGCACTCCCACCCTCCCTATGCATACCAATATGCATGTGGAAAATCACAATGTGTGCATCTATGTACACACTCAATCGATATTGTATCGCGTAGAGACTGCGCATTGTGATTCGTGCGCGTGGGCATGAGGGGAAGGGCCGGGGAAGCGAGGAGGGGATGGATAGGTACATGAGGGGAAGGAGGGCTTGTGTGTGTGTGTACCGGTATGTGTGTATGGATTACTAGGTTAATTGGTGATTAAATCTATTTGGTTGAATAAATGGATTATATTGATTTAATATTTATGGTAAATAGGTATTTGATGAATGAATGAATCAAGTGGGTGTATGCATGTATATCTGTACTCTATCTACACTATCAAATCCTCAAAGCAAAAAGTACTGAATGAATAAATAACAACTCGAATTCATCTCGAACCCTTCAAAACTAAAAGTCTAGAGTGATAAACCAGGTCCAGCCAAGTCGAGCATGTAAAAATAAATTAATTCGTGAATTTTTATTGTTTTTTATTCATTATTCAATACTGTTCTGCACTGTAAGATACCACCAAACCCACAAAACAAAACAAAAGAAAAAAAAGTAAAGTAAAAATAACAATAGTCCCTCCTCCCTCTAGACATACAGATCACGATAATTCACGATGAAAAACAAATCAGAATTATCCACAACATACATATCCATACATTCATCCCCGGTTCTCGGAAAAGATACAACACCGCCAACACGATTAATGCATGGTCTACATGGACTGTTAGCTAGCCCAGCCCGATATCTTGGCAGCGTCGAAAAAGCAAGTTGAAAGAAAGGATATGGCAACACGAATTCGGTTTCGGGAATTGCATGCGTGCGTGCGTTTCGGGTCGGGAGCAGGATCGGGATCGGGATGGATGGGTAGGTATTGCTAGGTATGAGAGGAAGGGGAGGAGTTTGTGAAATATGATACCGAGATGTGATGGTTGGGTATTGGATGGAAAGGGGTGGTGTGTTTTGTTCAAGGGATAGTTTGAGTGAGATTAAATTTTGTATACTTGTTCATTAATTAGAATTTTGCGGGGATCGCTGCTAGAATGCACTGAACTGGGTTATTGGGATTCGTGGCTGTAACTTGTGGTGTGGGAATAAAGTGTGTGTGAGTATGAGAGTCTAGATGTTTTTGGTTGGGGGTCTATTGAGTCTAGATTGTTGGACATTTCGAGAAAGTTATCGATACATCAAGTGAATAGAAAATATTCTCAAAACGATTTCGCAAGTACTAAAGTACCGTCAGAGCCTCAACTCAACAATTTCCTCAACCATCTCAAGTCTTCTTCACCGTCCCACCACCAACCCTCCTATACTTCCTCTTATCCTTTCTACTCATCCTCGTCTTATCTCTCGTTCCCTTTCCTCCCTCCCAGAAACTCGCTCCTCCCCTCCTCCGACTAATCACCCTCTCTCCACATCCTGCACAATCTTCCGGTCTATAATTCCCCTCCCTACTACACCATCCGCAAATCATTCTCTTAGCCCATTCATTTACATGTTCTTCTGTTTCATCATGACATTTATCACATGCATATACCTTTTCACAACAACTGAAGCGAAACCAGCGGTAACTTTTACCGTAATGACGACAGAGGCCATTTTTGGGCAAAGGTGTACCAGGGACAATACCGTGAGTTTCTTTCTTTTTTCTAGGGAGGAGATTATGAGGAGTTGCTGAAGAAGAGATGTGAAGAAATTTGATAGTAGGAATTGAAAAGGTGAACTTGGAATGACATTCTCGACAAACATTTGTGGTTGTTTCACCGCGGATAGAAACGATTCCAGGAGCTGGATATACGGTGGAACATGTGGAGCATGTTGGCGTGAATGTACTGTTTGTGGTTAGTTAGGCTGGAGTGGAGTGGAGAAAAAATATAATGTGACTTATCTAGGTAACATATCACTAACTACACATCCTTCCAAATCCAAGAATCCAGCTCGGACATTGCTTGCGTGAACGAAATCTCCACGGTAGCAAATTGCAAGTGCAGTTGCGCATTTCCTACATGTCTCTGTCTTTCGAACTCCAGTTTTAAGACCTTTGATTTCTGTAATCTCTCTGCAGCGAGAACATTTGACAGTGATGTTCAAGGTAGTAATCTCCAATATTTCAATGCCATAAAGTTCAATAAAGGGGAATGATATAGCTGTACCACGCTCAGGATTGGGTGTTGTGTTTTCAGGTTCATGCTCAACTCCGACTCCTCCTTCATCGGTTTCTGATTCATCACCGCTGTCATAAGAGTACATCGATTCAGAGTCAGAGTCAGAATACTCTGCATCCTCAGCATTGACAATCGTCCACTCGGGTGGTCGAGCAATATACTGAATGTGACTCTTCTCTTCATTCTCATCGATGGAAATACTTTTCCCCTTTACATCCTTTTGTTCTTCAACAACAGGCGACGGTGTTCGTACAACAGGAGTAGGTTTTGGCTCTGTATTCAATACAGTCTTTGCAAGAACGTGCATATTTTGTGCAAGGTAATTAATATAACCCATCAAGCTCAAAGCTTTTGCTTCTTCAGCTTTCTGTCCAAATCCTTTCTCTACAGATTTTGCTTCCGGAGCATCTACTCCTTCCAATTTGATTCGACAAGGTTCGAGTGGATAGATTGTGGGCACAAAAAGTTGAATGGCTTTAACAGCTTTGATCGACGGTGGCAAATCTCCTCGTTTCCGGGGTTCAATTGGCACGGTATATGCAATCCCATCACTGGATTTCTTATAAAGGGGTAATCTACCCATTCTCGCTTCCAATTGTCTGGTTTCTAGTTCTCTTTTTTTCGATGCCTCAGCTTTCTCGGATTCTGTGAAACTTGCAATTGCTTTAACTGGAGTAACTTTGGGTTGTTCTGTTTCTTTTATTGCAGATTCAGGCTGAGGTGGTGGAACCACAGGTTGTACTTCTCTGCTCGGAATGGAAAGATGTCGCGTGTCTTTGTTCATGACAATTTTAACTGTCTCGGCTTTTTGCGCAGATAAAAACTCTTCTAGATGCTTATCCAATGATTTCATCAAATCCAACAAGGTAGCATTCTTCTTTTCATTAATCAATTGATCGAAGCCATTCTCCACATTGATAGCAAATCCTCTAGGAATATCCTTATTCTCTACCCTCAAACTAGGTGGGGAAGTAGGATATCGAGGAGGTACTGTAAGAGAACATTCCAAAGCAGTCATCTCAAAAGGGAAATTTGGATTTGATGGTGTGAGATTGAATTTTAGAATAGTAGTACCCTCGGCATTTCCAGATGGTCGAATCTCCTTGGGGGAAAATCGTCTTCGAATTTGTCCTAGCTGAAATTCTCGAGGGTTTTCAGTTTGTGCTTGTGGTACCGGCTTTGATACCACCCGTGATGCTGGAACAGGATTTGTGATAGCTTGTGATGAATGATTTTGAATCACATTTTGTCTTTGTGTAGCTTCCGATTTCGAAGCCTGAGAAACCTCGGGCACTGTTTTATTTACCGTGGCACGGCTAGGAAGTTTCGTCGGGTCATGGATGAATGAACAGCTGTCACCAGCTCGACAAGTCCCTAAGATATCAATATTAGTACCTTGTCATCATCGCATAGCTGGCTTCCTCTTCATGTGCTTTCACATGTGTTTCCAATATCACGTGGTGTAACCCAAGATATACCCAATGGCAATGACAATTGTAATGATACGAACGCCTCATGACTAACGCCACGGTTCAACGAATAACCCCCAACCATTCATCTCCATGATCATATCAACATCCCACGCTCATTACCGATGATCGGTGAATCACGGGATCTCCACCATGACTGCAACATCATGCAACTTTTTATTACCCCATATGCAAGACAATACCCTTCTCCAATTCTCTTTCCTCCCCAATTTCCGGCAATCCAATGAAAATATTCCAAAACAATTGATGGATGAATAAAATAAAATGAGAATTTACCTGATTTACTGAAATAACGACATATCCTTGTTTTCAGCGGCTTTGGAGAATGAGGTTCGAGAGCTTGTGAGGCGGAATCATGTTCGTTTGTAATATCTGCCAACGCATCAGTTCAATTGAAGCAAGCAGATGACCCTAGGCAGAAAGCCATAATATGCACTACAACCCGGGTTTTAAGGTTGATGCATAAGGGGAAGATAGGGAAAATCTAGCAAAGATGAAGGCGGTGAATATGTAAATAGAGCTTCTGACCTGTTGAGTTTGAAAGATTGGATGTCATGGTATCTAAAGATTGAGGAGGTATTGATGAGCTGGGCATAAGAGGTCTCGGAGGGTTGTCACGAATAGGTATAGATTGATGTTGAAAAGACGGTATGGAATGTTGATCTAGATAACGAAATACGACTTTCTTGGTGTATGATGGAGTGAGTTAATTGAGTCGATTGTCAGCAAGGTTGTCGTATAATCAGTCGGTAAGAAAGACACGCAGATGATATGTTTTTTTCGTTGTGCGTTGTTGATCTTCTTGTCTGTTGATGTCGATATCGATATCGATATTGATGTTCTTATGTTTTTGATATCACGGGGAACCCAAAGGATTTGATACCGAGTGGTGGCCAATTTATCAAAGTGGGAATCTTCATAAGAATGAGTCGAAATCAGCCACTATGACAACGTTATGTAACAATGACTCTCATATGCCTCGGATTTGAGTTATTTATTGTTTATAAGTGAATTGAGTTTTTTGATATTAATAATTATGATATTTTTATTATTTTTATTATTTTTATTATTATTTTATT
>PQXJ01000688.1:0-13713 GCA_004786225.1 Botryotinia narcissicola | reverse complement strand
TATTAATACCCCAAAGATATTCTATCGATTTTTGTTTATCAAATTAAGGATATCAATCCTATTCTTAATACAAGCTTTAGTTAGACTTAGTTATATTATAAAAGCTTTATTATCCATTATTTCAAAGACTAGTTTTGTTTTATAAATACTCTATTACAATATGCTCTAGCTTTTCTTTTTATATATATTTATAAATATATATTTCCATATCAATTCTATTCTTATTTTTTTTTCATTATCAATTAATTTTCATTTTTGTTATACTAATAATTCTTTATTTTAAGTATCTTTGCAATTACCCTTTAGTGATTAATTGTGTATACCTTTGCTCCTAATATAACCTCCGATTAGTGTATAATTACCACCCAGTTCCAGCTGACTTTACTTAGCTCTCCGATCGTACGATCGAAGGTTCATAGGATATATCACATACAGGTGAGAGTCATCGTATCCCATATAATTCTATTAGTCCAAAGACTAAAATTGTTAACACATTTAAATGCATTTTATATTATTTATTTATAAATCCTTGATTTTAAATTATCCATTGAATTCTTAACAACCCATTAAAGTCTTGGTAATCCATTGAATAACCCATAAATAAGACATTTATTTATATTATTACCCACCCAATTTATTGGGTCCTGATTGTTGGGATATTAGATCGAAAACCTGACCCATGGGGCCCCATTTTACAGCCTAGATGGAACGCTCCGGAGTTTTTCGGTAGGGATAGCCACAACATTATATAGCATTATTACAGATTACGACGACCTGTATACACAACTGCAATATTGAAGCTCCAAACTCTCAATAGCTCTGGTTTTATATCCATGATACCGCGCATATCATAGAGTCATTACGATGTACCCGGCTTTGTAGTAAAAATTCGGAATAGATCTTATCTTTGATATGAAAATTGTGAGAATGATGAGATGAGCTACTCTCTGGTCGCCTAGAACAGAAGTGGCGTTATTTCTTTCAGAATTTAATGCGGCATTCAAGCCTAGTAAGGGTTACAAAGATCGGCTTGTGTCGATATTTCCTCAACCTCACGTAAAGCATTTTGTGGGATGGCAACAATTCGGGGGACTTCGGCGCGATTCGGTGCGGCCCCCGCATAACTTCAAATGCTTCAAACTTTGTGCGTCATGATCAATTTCATCATAATTATTTAAAGATCTCAGTCTTGGACGGAAATAATACATCATCCATCAAACTTCTTTCTTGCACGCCACCAGGCCGCATTCCCATTTCTTTTTTCTTTTTCCACAAAGACAACGTTCTTCCTGCCAGAAAAAATGATGAATGACGCTACCAACCCTCCGACTCCTCGTAAACGTATTGTGGTTGCGATGACTGACTCCACTGGTGCTTGTCTCGGAATCAAAGTCCTTATAGCGCTACGACGTCTAAATGTCGACACACACCTCGTCCTCAGTCACTGGGCTTTGGCTACTATAAAATATGACACGGATTATACGCCTGCAAATATTAAAGCTCTTGCTGATCATGTGTGGTCTAATCATGATCAAGCCGCCCCAATTTCGAGCGGTTCTTTCCATGCTGATGGCATGATTATCATTCCGTGTAGCATGAAGAGTTTGGCGGCCGTCAGTTCCGGATATTGCGAAGATCTGATCTCCAGGGCTGCCGATGTCATGCTGAAGGAAAGACGGAGGTTAGTCTTGGCAGTCGGAGAAACGCCGTTGAACGAGATTCATCTGAGAAACATGATGACGGTCACCCATGCTGGAGCGATCATTTGCCCGCAGATGCCTGCATTTTATACAAGACCCAGTTCGATAGATGATCTAGTAGATCAAATGGTAGGGCGTTGTTTAGATCTTTTCGGGCTTGACACTGGAGATTTTAAAAGATGGAACGGACCTCCAATGTCCGAGTAGAAGTCTGCGGGCGAGCCCAGATTCGAATTTGAATTCGAAAACAGACATCTTAGGGTCTTTATCTATAGAGATATCAAATTCGGCAGCATTAGCAAACCAATCGTGCGTGTGCGAAATGAATATAATAAGAACAATGAATTAATAGATGAAGCTATGTGGTATTATAAAGTAGACAGATAGCATTAAACAGGTAGAGCAAGGGTTTGTTACTCTCACTCAAAACTAGTAAACTTGTACTGAATGAATGATTTCGAATGAATGATATGCCTGTAGAAATGTGTCGATGGCATTTGATGAACCGGAGAATCTTGTTCGTCTTTCTTTTCACGAAAGAAGTACACAGAACATAAGTTGAACTATAATAGACGGAACTTGATGCCAAGAAAGCACAATTCTCACCAACCATAGCAGGATTGAGGATTCTTTTTCTTTCAGCAGAAGTGACAATACCTGACACGATTCCACATCCAATCGCGTCAGGAGCAGAGGAAACAGCATTCTGTAACATTCGCACCACAAGCAAAGAACCACAACTATCTTGTAATGCAAGTCCAATACTCGCCGCGAGATAAGAAGTGAACGGAATCAAACATACTGATCAACGCCCAAGCCTATTTCATAATCCTCCCAAGAATGTAGGTGCTACTCCTTGGATGATCACGTCTGCGGTGTTGGTGGTATTGATCAATTGAAGGCTAACATCCGTGTCGCGTTGGAGAAGAGAAACACAGGGAAAGTAAATATTTGAGCTGATTAGGGAAGACATTGTGGCTACACCAACGATCCATGTGATCCATCTGGTTTAAACTGAAGTAACTCAGAGGGTAGGCAGTACAGCAAAAGGTATCTTGCATCCATTTCAGCCACGGTGGAATATTTTGTTCATGCTATGCAGGTGGTGGCAGAGCTTTGTGATCATCTCGAACCACAGCCGCAATATTTACTGGCTCTTCACCCTACAATGAGGATTACCGGTGAAGCTGATTTTTAAGTTAGGACATTTCGAAAGCATTTGAAATGGAGCGACTTTGACATAGATTTTGCTTGTTAAGAGTCAAGAGTACGAACGAAGCAATTTGGTAATACCAGACCAGTGCAAGAGAGAGAGAGAGAGAGAGAGGAAAATTCAATCACCTGGGCACCCCACGTTTTATGTGGCGGTGTAATTGTGGCTTGAAGAATTGTCACAAACCTTACCTTGGAACTCCTATTAAACCGAGGCTCTTTCGGCCCTTGTAAAAAGCTTCATTAACCTGGATTGACCTACCTACATGGTATGCGCGGCCAATGAAAAAGTCAGAATTGAAGAGACACCGAACGTTTTCGTTATCTATTCATATTAGCTCTTTCCAAGCTGCCTCAAGCACATACCGGAACCTACCTATCGTATCAATCATAGACCATGGTCCATGGTCCATGGGTGCTGGTACGGGATGGCCGAGCCATGATTGCAACCTTATGATTGTTCAAAGGTTGCACCGCAGACATGAAGATCGCAGTGGGCGTAGAAAAGCCAAGGGCTTATTAATCTATTGCCATCCATGTGAAATGTTCTTTGCCTTATTCTCGAGCCTCACTCGTCTCAATAGAAATACCATTTTCCAAATGGCATGTCACCCCTTCTAAAATTTGCGGGGGGAGGGGATTTCTCTTCCTTGTCATTCACTCTTGCCCATGTCGATGTCGATGTCTTGGTGCGGGCACGGACGAACTGTGTTGGTGTAACTTGGAATTAACCGTTAGTTGGCTGGGTCTTCTTGCCCGCTGACAATATATTTAATTGAGAGATAAAAATATTTTCTTCTATTTTCTTCCCTAATTATTATCGTTGCTATCATGTCTTCTTCTGGTATTGAATCACCCCATCCATTTAATCATGAAAGTATTGCTTCATATAGACAACCTGCAAATGATGGGTATTTGAAAGAGAAGCATGAAGAAGAAGTACTTGATACCTTCTCTCCACCTTATCATTACGAAAACATATCCATTAACCAGACACATGATTCTACCCATCGACAATTAAGACCAATACATATTCAATTGATCGGTATTGGAGGGACAATTGGAACTGCTCTTTATGTTCAAATTGGCCATGGGTTAATAAATGGAGGGCCGGGAAGTTTATTCTTGGCCTTCACTATTTGGTTTGCATACTTTTTCCCTACACCATTGTCGAACATGGAGAAGTGGAATTATCATCTGATATATTGAAATGACAGGTGCACTTTCATTTTGGCGGTCACGAATGTAAGCATTTCCTCTCGGGCATTATTCACCCTTCTGATTGTGAAAATTTTAGTGTATGGCAGAAATGGTTACTTATCTACCAATTTCATCTCCATTCATACGCTTCGCTGGCCGGTATGTCGATTAATCATTTGGAGTTGCTGCAGGATACAACTTCTTTATTTTTGAAGCTGCTCTTGTTCCATTCGAAATTGTAGCTTGTAATATCATCATTCATTATTGGAGCGATGCAGTTCCTGCTGGTGGAATCATTGCTATTGTTATAGTTCTTTACGGGTATGCTATTTTGAATCTTATCCTTCTGCTCAAACTATTGACCGCCCCCATTATAGTTTTATCAATCTATTTGCAGTCAGATGGTATGGCGAGTCAGAATTTTACCTCGCCATGGGGAAAGTTCTTTTGATTGTTGGTCTGATCATATTCACTTTCATCACGATGCTGGGTGGAAATCCACTTCATGATCGATTCGGGTTCCGATTTTGGTCCAATCCAGGAGCTTTCACCGAACTTTTTAAAACGGGATCTCTTGGTCGCTTCCTGGGATTCTTGCAATGTCTAATTCAAGCCTCATTCACTATTGCCGGTCCGGATTATGTCTCAATGGCAGCCGGCGAAGCCCAAAATCCTAGAGTTGTTATGCCTAGGGCATTTAATGGGGTCTTCTATCGGCTTACCGCATTTTTTGTTTTGGGAAGTTTGGCTGTGGGAATCTTGGTTCCATACAATGATCAAGAACTCAAAGATGCATTTACAAATGGTCTACCCGGAGCAGCAGCTAGTCTTTATGTAGTCGCTATGAATCGACTTCAAATCAGAATTCTCCCGGATATCGTTAACGCCATGGTTCTTGGAGCTGCTTTCTCGGCGGGTAACTCTTATGTTTATTGTGCATCAAGATCACTTTTCGGTCTTGCGCTTGAAGGAAAAGCTCCAAAATTCCTCACCAAGTGCACAAAGGAAGGCGTTCCAATCTATTGTGTTTGTGCTACATTGGCCGTTGCATTATTGAGCTTTTTGCAAGTATCGAATAATGCAGCGGTAGTACTTCAATGGTTTGTTAATTTGGTTACTGCAAGTCAATTGATAAATTTCAGCGTTATGGCCTATACCTTTATATGTGTAAGTGAACCTGTTCAATTCTCAGAGTCGCTATGCGGGCAATATTGACTTGATGTAGTGGAAGAAAGCATGTGATGCGCAAGGACTTGATAGAAATACTTTACCACACACAAGTTTTTGGCAACCATTCAGTGCATATTACGCATTGACAGGATGTTTTATCATGACTTTTGTCGGTGGATATACAGTTTTCCTGCCTGGTATGTCGAAAATTTCCCCATTCTCTGACATCATCTCCCCCAACCTGATACGAATCTTTTTGGCCTCTGAGATTGAAGGAACTAACCTTGTGACAGGTGCGTGGGATGTTCCAACTTTCCTCTTCTCCTATGCAATGGTTGGCGTCTTTCCAATTATTTTTGTCGGATGGAAAATTGTAAAGAAAACAAAATGGTTGAAACCACATGAGGTGATATTGAGAACTCAGGAGGTGGAAGAAATTGAAGAGTATACAAGGAATTACGTTGAAAGACCTCCGAAGACAAGGTGGCATGCTTATGTGGACAAAATCTTTAGTTAGTGTCAGGTGAAATAGAAGGGCAAGGAGTCCATGATGGCCAATAAGGTTTCGGCAGGGTTTAACTGTGATAATTACATTTTGCGACACCGATTTGCTTCTCAGGCGACGGCCAACGATAGGATCGGTACAACAAATTTATGAAGTTTTGAACCACTTGTGGTTGAGCCAAGATGTTTGTGCGGGGCACTGGATTTTCCGCTCCGGGGTCTTCTAGCCTAAACGCGTAGTGGCGAGCGCGTCAACCACGATTATTCAAACTCCAACCATTTTTGCCGTCCTCGACGTCACTCTCTGCCAACAATTGGTGGAATCAGTGATTGGTAAAGCTGAAAGTATTTGTGCCGTAATTACAAAACACTTTGGGGAAATGGTAAGTGTGCGAGATGGAACTAAGATCTTGACGACAAATCTTCGAACATAAACAAACAAGAACATACGCCATGACGATGATTGGGCACGCAACGGCGGACTACTGTATCAAAGACTTTTGTGGTAATACGTCGGATATCTGGTTTCAGGAGGCTGGAAACGGAGGTGATGATGATGGTGAATAGGAAACTATACCAATGCAAGGGGGATTCCTGCTTACAACACTTCGGAAGGTGGATGTCTCAAAGCATTAAATGTTTTCCAGAGTGGCCATGCTCTCATGTGCATTGACGCTCATGGAACAATATCGGGCAAGAATTGAAGGCATTGTTCTGCCAGTCGAACTGGTGTCTACCGAAGCTTTTCCGTGTCGTTATTATTGGATTCTCTTCTAAGAAAACTCTGCTGGAGAGGATAGATTCGGTGAATGGAAATTTGATGTATGGATGTATGGAACAATCGTGATGGAACTTTCGTATTTCTGGGTGAACTTATTATCCTCAGGTCAATTTGGCGGCGGACAAAAAGTCTCGCAGCACGATTTCTTCCCATTGTTGCGCTTTTCTTGCGCCCCCTCACCACCAAAATTATGCCAAAGTTGGATGTTCAGTTTTTGATGACCGCGTGTAGTATTGACGTCTAGTTTCTTTTTGATATGACATGAGTAGTACTACTGCACATGTATCGCCCCTTCTCCCGAGCACACGCTTCAGATCCTCAATGCATACAGTATTATACTGCTTTTCTTAGTTGTTCCCACGCCATATTTATTACAACCTATTTACCTTCAAAGGCTATCAGCTCAGAGAAACACATGTCGTTGACGTGTTTATGTTACAGAATACATTGAATCTAGTCCACTCTCGATATCTTATTTTCAGATTCAACTTTACCACCACGAAATTTTAATGAAAAATGCCAATACACCATTCAACGATGCACAATAATAGATATTGAAAATTCGAAACCGCACTGTCTGAGTTATAAATTGCCGTAATTCTTTGTTTGCCTTCATCCAATCCCAATCAAGTACCTGGTAAAACGTTCCAGATCTCTCGCAGTTTCCTGTCTTCTGGTTTCATTGTTCTTTGTATCATTACTAATCAAAACAATCGATTTTCTCAAAATTCCACCATCTTTCATTGGATTTTCAGGCTCTTCGACTATTTTCAAGACAGACCGGAATAAAGGATGTAATTTTGCTCGTGTGGTCTGCGGTATTCATGATCTGACACCTCCTTGTTAGATCGAAGGGACTCCCCGCAGAGCACATCGTCGATGAAGACGCCCCTTTCAACCATTCTATCCATCTGCTGAGGTCTTAATCTCGTATCGACCTAGTCAATCATGAGAACTTATCATCCTTTGTCCTCATGCTAAATGCATACAGGTGATGGGAATTCTTCAATTAATCTAGATTGTATACCATTGAGTTATTTCATCATTCATAATTCTACAGATACGTTTGATTAATATTTACCTATTGAATTTGTCTTCATCCATCGTATCCATCTTATTCGTGGAACCATTTCAAGCAGAACGGAATCATGAGTCCCACAATCCAGCTATTCGGACGCAAATCCCCTCTTCAAGAGAAGCTTGCACAAATAGTGAAGTTACCACACTCAGTCCTTATTACCATTCCCGCGGGAACGCCACCTCCAGGGGTTCAATCTCTTTCTGATCACCCAGAGACCTTGCAACCGGTCATTATCGCAGTTTGTAGTCTCTTCTTTGCTCTTATGCTTATATGTTGTGGGATTCGTACATGGACGAAGTTTGTGATTATGCGGCCTGTGAAACTGCGCTGGAACGATTGTAAGTAACATATTTCAGCTTCTACCACCAGTCAGATCGTTGTGACCTTGACTTTTCAATTTATTTTTCTGAATCCTGATTGAAAGTTTTAGTGACATGGCTTCTTGCCTTGGTACGTGTTGATTCTGTCATAAAGGTCAAGTTTCTTACTCATCTGTAGCTCACCTCCATAACTTGTTATTTGATTACCATGATATGTAGGTTGTTTCATCTCTACTTAATGTATACTCAACTAACGATAGGCAAAGCTGTCACTGGTCTGGGAATTGTAGGATTGCATACATGGGATTATTCACTCGCTAGGTTGTTTACCAATTACAACGGAGTTGTGCGTCGTCTTGGAGAAATTCTAGTTCATTCCTAACATAAAACAGGGATTCATTATACCTACTTGGAATACCCCTTTGGCTTTTGGGCTGGTAAAACTTACGATTTGGCTCACTTACATCGAAATATTCACCTCCATGCGTTGGGTTAGAATTTGTTGTTATATTGGTGCCGCCATAACCTCTCTTTGGTATTTTCCAGTGGCCATTGCTACACTTGTCTGGACAACCCCACCGCATGGCGAGAACTTCGTATACAGTTTAGTTTCGGATGGAATATTCACAACTCAAAAATTGACTATTCCTATAGCTGCTGTTGGCTTAGCAATTGATGTTTTCCTGTTTGTTATACCATTGCTCGCAGTGAGCAAATTACAAATGGCAACAAAAAAGAAGTTGGGAGTAGGATTGATATTTGCTACTGGAGCACTGTGAGTTTCATTTTCATATGAAAAACCAAGTTTCCTGAGCGGGAATACTAACATAAGAAAACAGAGCTATTGTGGCTTCAATCTTGAGTATCATCTACCGCGTTCGACTTAATCAGGTATTGGATAACACATGGGCTTTAGTACCCGTATTTATCTTGACGTAAGAATCACAGAAGGGAAATTTAATATTTGCTAACTTCATTTTACAGCCTCGCGGAATTGTTTATCGGCATGATTATTGCTTGTACTTGGCACATGTCGAAATTTTTCCGTACATATGACCGGCAATTTGGAAAATTGGGCTCGAAAATTGCATATATTCCATTTTTAAGATGCGTGAGGGGTTTGAAAGGAAGAAAAGAATCTGAGAAATTTGGTAGAGGCAGTGATGGTTCCGAAACAAACGTGGAACTAGTCAACGCAGAACGATGTAAGAAGCAACCTAAACTTTATCCCAATCTCGACGTCACAAATTTCAATGCAATTATAGTTGAAGAAGATTCAAATGAAGATATTGAGCTTGGGAATATGAAGGGAGCAGCAAGTCATTGATTCTATGGGAATCAAGATACCAAAAGAGGTCAAATGGTTGTACAATTTGGAAAATTCGGGGTAATTATCATATATAATCCATTGGTCAGCGACAAGAACAGTCTAAAGTAATGTTCCAATTTGAAAGAAAAACTCATGACGCAGAGTCAGCTTCGTTCATAAAATGCTGCGTGTGTTTTTTTAAGAAAAATCGTTTCTCTATACATAATGTTGACAAAGTATCCTGAATTTGGTAGTTCATGAAAAGCTTTCACCGGGATTGAGACGTTCGAGTACACAAGTGTGCTTTCTTTGAGATTTTGCGGTCCAGTGTCAAGAGTCGAAATCTCCTTGTAGGTCTTGACATGAAATGTGCACAAGAATCCACATCTTCTCGTCCTTCGTATGGATCACGAGCACAATCATATACACATAGTTGAACTTACATTCCCATGATTTTCTCGGTCCGCTCACAAGCTTCTTGTTGAGCTGGAGAAAGTGTCAAGTGATATCAATTGCGAATTTTCATACAGTCTTCCTGGACTAATCTGGAAAAATTGTGATGTCGGGGAAAAGACATTTGGGGTTCAGCTAAGCCAAGCAATGATGAGTTTCATAGTAATTTAACTACTTACTCCTTGCACATGAGATAACTCAAAACGCTTTATTGAATCGTACTGGGGATCTAAGCATCTTTCCGAAGAATCGCATTGACTTCCTATCAAAGTTGCTCACACTTCGCCGTAGGGGGTAAGAGATCATGCATACGCCAATTAGCTATATGTTATGCAAGGTTATTGCATGAAAACGTTTCGTTTCTTGTATCGCGAGATACAAGAAATAAAGAGTTTAAGAAGCTTTCTGAGTGCGAAATTGAGAGCGATATGGATGAATCTGAAGATCAATGTTCACAGGAGTTCTTTCTGGGAAAGAAACCCCGCATGGTGGCAACATTTGTTATCTGAGCGAAGCACCAATAGGAAAAGTTGCATAGTTGTAAACTGCAAACAAGTTTGCTTCCTGGAAGTTGGAAGTATCGTTACTAAAAATGGATGATGGCGGTATCCGATATCCGAGCGAAGGGTACAAAAATTGTATCATTGGTGCGTTTTGGGCTGCAAGTAACGTCCTCCTCTGAAAAAATGGAGCGATGCCCCTTGCCAGATTACAAGTTTTAATGTGGATCGATGTTTGGCATATATGACCCCTATGACATGCTAGTTGCTTATGCCCTCTTTGACTTAATCATGATGATTGTCAAATAGAGGGATTAAACAATTCCACGGCTTCTCGCTGAGCTAAAGTAATTAGATGAATCCTATTGGCCTTGGAATCGAAAGCTTCGATGCCATCAGTACAGCAAAAACTTCATTACTAGGATGAATTTTTGGGCAACGAAAATTTTCAGGTGTAGAAGTGACCTCGCCCATAGAATTTCTGTACTGGCATATCCTTTTATTTTAACGTCTTCAAGGTCCCAGAATCACACGTATCCTTATTGAACCAACAGGATCGCTGGAATATGTCTATCGCATGATAAATATGTTACAGTCTAAGTCAATTTTCGTCAAAGTAGAAAATGTTACGAAAATGTAGCCCGAACGGGATTAATCAGAGCTAGATTGCTACTGATCCTGAATTAGTCGGTTACCTCCATACAAAACATTTTTTCGCTACATCCTTGAAAAAACTACAAAGACTGGTATCCTTATAGAGAGGTTTTGCTGCACCTGTCAATAGGATGCCGAAAAGAGGGGTTGCCAAAAAGAGGGGTTGCCAAAAAGAGGGGTTGCCAAAAAGAGGGGTATCAGACTCAAGGTTTGCTTGGAGTCGGCTCGGAACGTTTTTGAAGTCGGCAGTCCTTGTGCTATGCCGGAGCTAGTCTGTGCAAGTATGCAAGGGTCGAAGCAGAAACATGCATAACCGTTTCATTTCGTCATTATATAAGTACACTTTCCCTCGTCAGCGAAATCATATACGCTATATTCTTTTCGAACACTTGTGTATTATTTTCTACAAAATATGACTTTCACCCTCCCGGCATCTCTGCCACAACGACTCATTACGCTAGATGTATTATCTTTGATCATTTTTGTTTCAGCCGCTGTCAGTCCTCCGCAGTCATTGGCAGACTCCAACGAGACCCGCTAACTCTGTGATAGATTTTCTTCTATTCCATTTCACTTGTGATTTACCATATATGGTTTCATCCTCTTTCTAAAATCCCTGGGCCGCCACTCCTCGCAACGACCGATATCATCAACCAGTATTGTCTATCATTGATCCAGAAAGATTTAATAGAACGAATGCTAATCGATATATTAGATGGGGCAGTAATGTCAGTGGAATCTTTCCCCGTGAGGTGTCTCGGCTGCACAGGCAATTTGGACCAATAATTCGCGTCGGACCCAACCGCATTGCCGTCGACGGCAGTATAGGCTATCCTGAGGTGTATAGTCTCAAAGCTAAAGGTCAGGCTGGAACTTTCGACAAGGTCCATGATTACATCTTCAAAGGTGACAATAAGACGATTCTCGGGGCTCCCAACGAATTACAGTAAGTGGACTTCTCCTTTGAATCTGACAGTAATCTTGAATTCAAAGAGCAATGTAGTTGTTCTTCAAGCTCGATGGAAACTTTATTGGAGCTGTGTTTGATACTTATTGTACGATAGCCGCCGGTTGAGGAGATCTCTAGCCCACTCATTCAGCGACGCGGCGATCCGTGAACAAGAATGTATCATCGAGAAGCATGTAAACATGTTAGTGGAGCATCTGACCCGCAAAGCTGAGCTTGGAGAGTCTGTAGATATTATGAAATGGTACGCACCAATTATTCCCCAATTTCCCATCGTATATTGTCCGTACAAAAGTTGTCCCATGGCAACGGCGAACTTTTCTCTACAAAGATTGTTTTGAAATAGTCCTAAGCAAATTTTTTCTAACTTGCCGGTTATGTAGGATGAATTATACATTCTTTGATATCATTGGCGAGCTTACCTTCGCAAAAACGTTTAACTCACTTGAGACCGGTGAAGAGCATACTTTCATCAGCAATTTTTTCGAAGCTATCCTTGGAAACTCTTACAACCGCTTTCTAACTTCATATCCCTACCTTTCGATCCCTTTCGGTATGATAATGGGTCGCAAGCAAGTTATGAAAGCGATGAGTAAAAACAATGAAAATACAGCATTGACCCAAGAATTGACAAAACAGCGTATTGAAATGGGTGAAGAAGCAAAGATAGGTCAACGCGATTTCATGTCTCACATGTATGTATAGCCCAACATGATTGCCCCAATATGGCGTTGACGCATGTATCAGGCTAAAGAAAAATCGAGAGGGCGAGCAAGCAATGCCGAACGAAGATATTATGCTGAATTCAGTGATCTTGGTCGGCGCGGGAAGTGATACGACTGCATCTGCAATGACTTTCTTCTTCTACGTCACCGGTATGAATACCGCTCAAAAACAAATTCTGCAAGATGAGATCCGCAGCACCTTCAGTGACGAGTCGGAAATCAACATGGTAAACTTTGGCCAGATCAGTTACCTACAGGCGTGTATAGAGGAAACTCTGCGAATGTTTCCTCCAGCCGCAGAGACGCCACCGCGGGTTTCGCCTGGCACGAACATTGGCGGCGAATTCATCCCGTCGGGGGTAAGTTATTATTTTTTCTATTTTTCTTTAATTTGGTGTCTCTTTTATTAAGCTCTATTGTAGACAATTATTCACGTATACCCTTGGGCAACATTCCGCAACCCAGAGAACTTCACTGACCCAGACTCATTCAGACCCGAACGCTGGCTTCCCCCTACACACCCACGCTACGATACGCGCTATGCAAAAGTAAGTTAGGTTCTCGGAGCTCTTTTTCTACCTACCAATCACTCAGGAGTTGGGTATCTGCAACATACCTAAGCAAGCACAATTTTTCAGAGGAGCAATGCTGATACCATTTTTTATAATTTAGGACAACTTGGCCTGCTTCAAGCCCTTTAGCCATGGACCTCGTGACTGTCTAGGCAAGAATCTGGCCTATAATGAGATGCGCCTACTCATATCTCGCCTCCTCTTCCAATTCGATTATGAATTGCTTGCAGGGCAGGAGGAATGGCACAGTGACCAGAGGGCTTACCTGATCTGGGCCAAAAATCCGCTGAACGTTAGATTAACTGTTCGAAAGAATTGAAGTTGACTTTTCAAGGCATTATGGGGGATATTGTGTTTGAAAATGATGATGTTCAGAAAATTTCTAGGGACTGATGGAACCATTGTACATACGAGATTTCTTTTTCATAGAAATATTAGCTATGAAATTGTTCTCCAGCATTTGTTTTCACTTCCTTAATTAGA
Source organism: Botryotinia narcissicola (assembly GCA_004786225.1). Classification (NCBI taxonomy): domain Eukaryota; kingdom Fungi; phylum Ascomycota; class Leotiomycetes; order Helotiales; family Sclerotiniaceae; genus Botryotinia; species Botryotinia narcissicola. The sequence continues at coordinate 82 of PQXJ01000688.1, read as the reverse complement.
TTATATCTAATATTGTAAATTAAAAAGTTACCTGTTAGGCAATTAGGGACTCGACGTCATCTATAGTATTGGAATGAAGATG
>PQXJ01000687.1:0-13851 GCA_004786225.1 Botryotinia narcissicola | reverse complement strand
GAAGCGGATTGCTGCCACCGCGGAATCCGTGGTGGCACAAAGAGCGGATTATTTCAGCGGATTCAGCGCGGATTTTGCAATCAAACGAGCCCTTAGTATCGCGTCGACCTTCTCTACCAAGTCCAACGATAACATAGTTCAAATTTCATTTTCATCTTAATGTTAACCAACAAGCTCTCTAATACAGATACATACCTCGAGGGTAGAGGGAATATCACAGGGGGGTTGCGTTGCGTTTACTCTTTGTGTCTGTTCACATTCCCATTTTCACTCTCATCCCCGCTCCCAAGCACAAAGACTCGCTAAAAAAATAAAATTATCAACCGTTCTTATTCAAATCATCGCTTTTTCTACAGAGTGCGACAAGGCTTATAAGAGATCAATTTATGGATTATTGTAATAAAACAACAGATATTCTATAATATAATTATAGAATTCAAAGTCTAAAGTTTCTAATGAACCGCTTCCAAACTACTTTTCCATCGTAAATTCCATGCACAACATGGACCTTCAAGTTTCCAAAGTCAAATTCTCTTCCGAAATATTTATCGAGGGTTTAGTTTAGTACACATCCGAATATTCATAGAGGTGTACTGTCCGAGTATCTTAATAAACGAGGAGTCCTGGGAATGATTGTCAGCTCGCTTATGATTAATGAGTAAATATTTGATCTCAATGTGATGAATGTTAAACTACAGAGTAGATTTCTATTTGTGGGTGGAGGTTCGAAGGATACTGGTCGAGATTGAAAATAGAAAAGTCAATATTTGCCACACATTATAGATCAAAAATAGTTTGAAATGAAATTAGTTCCGTTCTATCTTTGATATCTATTGATCTAGGGTATCTTTTATACAAATCTTCTCAGAAGCTTTTTCAGTCTACCCCAGATTATAATCATCATTATCTTCTCCAATTTATTCATCCATGTATGTATCCGCCACAAAAGAAACACCAGTATCATTTTGACCAAAAACTCCCCCAAATCGATGCCTCAAGCTCAACTAGACAATCTGGCGGTAGAGAAGTCTGTCAATCAAAAAATTATAAACAGCTTTTGACAACTCCCGCTCCAATCCAATCATATACCCTCTGTACACCCAATTCCCCAATCCTATATTACATACCGTGTCAACATACCGACCCTCTAAGTTACTCCTAAAGAGCCCATAGCAGCCCCAAGCCAAGCACACCGGCCAGTAAACCCGATTCCGAAACGTCCATATTTCTTCCAGCAGCCGCCGTGACTGTAGCCTTAGTCGCCGAGGCAGAACCTGTTGTTGATAAGCTCATAGTTCCTCTTGAACCAGTTCCCGCAATGGCAGGCGCTCGCTGTGTGGTAGTATCAATCAGTAAGGCAGTCGAAGATTTAGAAGACGCAGGCAGAGCAGATGTAACAGTAACAGGGGCCGATGAAGCAATTGTAAGACGACTGGACAAAAATGAGGATGATGCAAACCAAGCAGTAGAGTTTGCATATACTGATGTGTTGCAAGATACAGTAGTGCTGTGGAGAATACTGACTGTAGTTGTGGTATCGAGAACAGGCGCGGGAGTTATAACAGCAAAAATCGAAGTTTTTGATTTAGAAGAAGAGACAGTAGAAGATGATTTCAAAGTAGATGAAGGGACTGCAGTGGAAGATTTTACTTCTTGCGAAGTAAGTGTAGAAGGCTGTGCGGCGAAAGAGGGAACTTCGGGGGAAGAATATACCGTAAAAGAAGAACTAGTCGAGCATGGAACTGTGGTACTTTCCAGGATGGTATCGGTCACGACTACGTCGGTGGATGAATCAGTGGTTGCGGCGCTGTTAGCGCTAGTGGTCGCCTTCACACTACTTTGTCTTGAAACACTGGATTTGCTGCTAGTGCTAACGACAGCGGATGAAAAAGACGAAGAAGCTGAAGAGGCTGGTGAAGAAGAAGAAGTTGATTGAACAGATGCTTGGCCTTTGACGACTGGGGGCGCGGCGGAAGAGACAAGTAATCCTTGAATGACTTCCAGAGCACTCATCTGTTGTCCAGGGCCGGATATTGCATCATTAGATCCCGTATACCATTTTGTACCACAAGCATTAGCATCACCAACGCAAATACTAGCCGCTGCAGATGCGGATTTGGTGAGATATGACGTGATAGTGGCTGTTGTAAAAGGTGCCATTTGAGTGGTTGCCCACATGAACCGTGCGAGATACGCCTTGAAGGAAAATTGATCATTGTTGCAAGTTGCTACTTTTTCGCATGCTTGTTCGTACATGACACTATCAGATGTGAAGAAATTGGAAGAGGCTTTTAATAAACCCTTGGTTCGTGTTTGCCAAGTGGAACTGGTGGTGTTGTTGTACATGACAGCGGCTCCGTACAGGAAAAGGGCATTGTTGTAATTCCAGGTAATTTTATTCGGATTGGTTCAAGCTTTGGATTCATCGGCACCGTCGAAAGTGTTGAAATTCGAATCGATAAATCCAATCTTGGTCGTCCAATCATAAACCTTTTCTGCCCAATCGACGTATGTTTGATTTCCGGTATAGCGTGCAAGACGTGCTGAAAGTTGAAAGAAGGCACCATTGGAAACTGAGTTTTTGTATGTATATCCATTATTGAATGAGAAAATCTGCCATTTCAATCCACCACCACAAGCCGACGTATCCCAGCGGGCAGCTTGGGTATTCCACAGATTCTCGGTCAATTCTACCCACGTAAATCCCCCCGTGTTGGAGGGCTCCGGGAAATTCTTCTCTGCAGCAGACATGGTAGACATTCCCCAAAAAGCTTGGTCGTCATTTCCTTCATCCTTTTGGTGGTTCGGCATCATGTAATCGAAAAGCGGGCCAGCTTGAGATGCCAAAGCTTGTGTGGTAATATCATTGTAGGTAGCATCCCCAGTATAGTGATAGTAATCGATCATGGTTCCCCACATGGCACCAGCTTCCCACCAGTAGTACGGAGCTGGCAGTACCGCAATGGTATCTGGTGTGTTGGTGACATTGCCGGTATAATATTTTTTGAGGCCATATGCAATGGTACCTGCTACATTTTTGATTGAAGCTGCACACATGATTGTCAGTAGGAGCTGTAAGTATTATAGAGTCAAAGATGAAAAAGAAAACGTACCTGGATCAGAGGTATCGAGTTTGAGACCAGATACAGATTGAGAAACGGAAAATGCCAGGAGAAGGCTCCTTGAAAAACTTTTGGGAACCATATTGCTGATTATGAAGTAAAGAGAGAGAGAGAGAGAGAGAGAAATGAAGATTGAGATCAAGCTGTCGAAAGATCAAGAAAAAAAGTGTTCCGACTTGGTAAGTACGGTAGCTAAGTACGGGTACTAGATAAATAGTCTGGCAGAAACTGTTGCTAGTTTCCAAGATATGATGCGATTGATGCCAAAGAATGAATCATCCAAAGCCAAAAGAAGGACAAAATATGGGGGAGTGAATGTATTTGTTGAAGAGGATATCAAAAACGATCGTTTGTGTGGAAATTGGAAAGAAAGTTTTAAGTTTAAGTTTATGAAGAATTATTCGAGTGGAAAAATATAAAGCATCATCGAGGGGTTCGTCCGATCTTTCCCAGTTGGGTCTTGTGAAGAATATGGGGGGCGGCTGTTTCGAAAGGCTAGGTAGCTAGGGTAGTTGTTGGTGTGAATTGAGGGTAAGTGGTGAACCAATCAAAAGTGGGAAATGTTTTGAAACTAAGATGATCTGATACGAAGCGAACAGCGATCGGTGAATGGTGTTGGAAGTGAATGTTGGATATGACGATGATATTGGTTGGAAGTTTATTAGTCAGAGTTCGAATGAGTGAAGATCAGCTGAATTGAATGGCACGAAACGAAACAAATCAAAACAAATTTGGAGGAGGATGTGGGGACCTCGGGAAAAGAAAATAAGAGGAAGAGGAAGGGAAAGGACGAGAAAGTGAAGAGAAGTCAGAACAGATTGGCAGGATGGGTTGAATTATAGGTCATCGCGTGCTACTCATTTACCTTGGAATACGTACTAGGTATTATTTGATATTTGCTCCTATGTGATGCTTACCCACCCTCTCGAAGGAATTGGTGATGAAGGAAGGAAGGTAGGATTTGGAATGAGACGACCTAGGGACCTAGGTGAATGGTAAATGAATCCTACCTATCTACCTACCCACGTGCTACCTTAAATCATCCTTATTTGTAAAGGAAGAGATTGATTTCACTCCTTGGATAACGTGTCGCTGGAAAGAACGAATGAAGTGAATCATGGCAATGGCAAAGAATCTCTAGCAGAGAGGTCCACGGGTGTGAGTGTATCTCGTCAATGGAATCAAATATAGATGTGCACGTGATTGAGGAGGTTACATGCAATGGTAACCAACAGACAAACCCTGGCAGATTGTTGGTGGGCGACTAGAACCCACGTGCATGTGACAGGGAAGAAAGATGTGAATTTATAAGATTCAATCCAGCAGATCAATGATGGATGATATCTCGTGTCCAAGATTGTTCTCTAATTAAGCTTTTGGATCTAGAGATGTACGATGGGGCCCATAGTATGAAGTCATGATTACCTAGTACCAGTATGTGGTGGTGGATCGTCAGTGCAGATAAGTACTGCTGTGGATGTTCTTTGTTTTCAATCGATTGAAATTGCATTTGTTTTTGGAATGTGTTGGTCACGTGTTTTCAATCTTACGAGCACAGTTCACTTCCTAGCTCCACCTATATGGATTGAATCTTTGAGCCACAGGTCGATGCAACCTCAAGACGCGAATAACTTCTTTTCCCCTTAATCATTATCACCATAACTACTTTGTCTCATCGTCCTTCATCCTATAGGATTCTACTCCCATGCAAAAGCAAACGGCAATGGATTATCAATCCATACATGGCCCTGGATGATCAAATTTCTCTTCGTCTTCCCCACGTAAATACTCATTTCATCACAATTCCTGACGCCACAACACAACGCAAGTGATAGGCTGACACATTCTAAGATCGTATGCCTACCGTTTCCGTCGCCCAAGCTCTGCAAGATTTAGGATCATCACCAACACGTTGCATTCCCACCGGTGTGGCGAATTTGGACTTAGCACTCCAAAGTAAAGATCCAATGCAAGTATCCACAAGTGCGGATCAAATTCATCGAGGTATTCCAAGAGGAAAAGTGACGGAAATTTATGGTCCTCCCGGCGTTGGCAAAACTACTCTGGGGTAATGCAACACACGCTCAAGTGTCCGTATACATGACCATCTATTCTAATTACATATAGCATGCATTTGGCAGCCAGAGTTTTACATCAGAATGAAAATGTTGTTTGGGTAGGTACGTCATCTTTCATCTTTCATCTATTTGGTATTTCTCTTATAAGTATTTGCGATTTGACTATTGCCTTGCATTTCGAATTCCCTTGCTAGATTTCCACTTCAGGAACATCTCGATTATTTATGATCGCTACCATGTATGCCACTATTAGTACCAGAGATCCCCACAATGTACTCTACTAACACTCCCAGACGCGTCACATCCAATATCTGGTCCTAGGTTCAGTCGAATTCTACAAAAACTTCCATCTTCAGAATCTCTCAATGACGGCACCCTTCTAAGCAACTTCAATCATTTCACAACGCCCACTTTATCTCATCTTCTTGCCTTACTTACTCACACCACACAAAACTTTCCCCCTGAAAATACTAGTCTGATCATCATTGATTCATTTTCTACTTTAATGGACAGTGCATTTCCTCGGAATGCTGACTCTACATCGACTCCTAAAAAGCCAGGAGGTATGTTACAATCCTAAAACCTTCACATCATCACGTGCCTACCAGCTACATCCATCTCATCTCCTCACGTTGCCTTCTATCGCTAGACTAACCTTAACAGTTCCCAATCCCTCCTCGCGCAAATTTCCTCTTCTCCAATACCTCATTAATGCTCTCCAAAAACTTGCTACCACCCGTAATATCGCCATAGTAATCCTCACTCAATGCGTATCCAAAATGCGACCCGGTCCCGGGGCAGCCTTTATACTATCAATCTCAGCTACTGCATGGGATCTAGGCCTTGGGTGTCGCGTGGCTTTATTCAGAGATTGGGGGTGTTATGATGATGAAGGAAATAATGTAGATTGTTTACGGTTTGTCCTAGTCATTAAAGTGGATGGTACAACTTTATCTGAGGGAAGAGGAATATTTGCTGCTTTTGTCATTGGTAAAGTGGGTATCTCCTCCATCACACCTAATCAAGGATCTCCTTTACTACCTAGACCCGCACCCGCCGTTGCTCTCCCTACTCAAAAGCGTAAAAGAGCCGAGTTCGAGATTCCGGATATTGAAGATGATGAGGATTATGGATGGGCGGAAGAAGATGAAGAGTTGCCACCGATGCCTCCCCAATGGCAGGGGAGCGAGGATATATTAGCTCCACCGCAGGGAGATAGCGAAGATGAATTAGCTCTTTAGATGTAACTCAGTGCAATATCATTCTCTGAGAAATCCAAGGATACTGCTATCATCTGCAACTTAACTTGGGGGTTCAACTTTCCAAACTACAACTCGACACTCATGCCCACAATCTACTTGCCATGTATTTCTGACGGGAGGTCGTTCATTAATCAATATCCGGCCCACATTCGAGGGATGCCTATAATCCACTAGTATCAACCGCAGCGACCCCGTAGATATTGACACGAGTGAATTCACGGATGTTAAAATCGAGCACTATAAGACTTACTTGCAATTTCAATATTTTAGGAGGAAATTACCATGCGGGGTATCTTCACTCTCGCTTAAATGCTCGAGCTACTCAAACATTGCATGGAAAGGAATGGTTCACTATTGATTAACCACCCTTTTAATACTTTCTTTTTCCTGCTTCAACTTTGCATAGATCTTGTATCGTTATACATGGTCCTTCCAAGTTACGTTCGTTTTTACACCAAACTCTGACATTGAGCATCAAGCATCCTTCGTCGTTTGAACTATTTCTGAGACTCACATCTGCCATCATGAAGTGGGCGATTGTCTCAAGATTAGTGCTCAGCTTGGCCCTTCCTGCCATTTCTTCTCCTGTTCCTACTGATAATGGACCACACAAGATATATGATGGGAGATATGACTACTCAAAGTCTTAAGCACACCAGGTACGAGGCGCCAATTTAGAAATTGTCTCTTCCCTGGAAGAAAGACGGTCGGCATTAGATCTCGGATCTTTCCCCTTAGCCATTCATCTACCACCCAATTCTGTTATGTTCCAGATGTAAGTTACTGTTATGGAGTCTCAATATACAAGCTCCTGCTGATATCATGTTTCTCAGTGCAGTAAAAGCCACACCTGGCGAGGGAGGAAAAGTAACAGGATTCATCAAGGCGACTTGTGTGGAATGTTTCACCACCGGCAATGCAATCGTTACAACCTCCGGGGTGGAAACGGACGATTCCATCTGAGGAGATATTCTACATTTTCTGACAAACCCCACGGAAATCATTGTCGACGCACTTTATTTGAGCCTAAGCCTTGGGTTCCAAGGAGTCGCTGAACATTTCGAGATAGATATTGCCTTCGCTGTAGCAGGAACTTACACCGTTCCTATATTCACATCAGAAAGTCTTCTTGGTATACGGGTAAGTATAACCACATATCTATGCTCACACCTTGCTTGTTGACATATTAACGTGGTTCAGCTTTATGATAAAGACTCGGTTGGGTTGATATTTGAGATTGAATTGGTGTTTACAGTCACTGCACCGGTGGACTTTATTGCTGGGTTTGAAGTAGAATTCCCAGATGATATTTTTATCATCCTAAATCCACTCAGTGGAGAGCTTGTAGAGGAGAATCTGTATGTAACATCAATTCCATCAAACCTCCATGAACACCTTTCTCGTCAAAACTAACGGAACACAGGGAATGGATAAAAGCGAAATTCATACCAGTAAAATTCAAGTCCGGAGCTGGATGCTTCAGTGTAGCTCTCAGATTTAAATTGAAGGCTGGTACCTCTGTGGAAGTTTTCAATTTCGGGTTCAAATTCGAGGCAGGCGCATACATTGACGCTCCTCTATATAAGGTTTGCATTACTTATCAGCCAAACCAACCATGCACCCTTAATTTTACCAAGAATTTCATAATCGACGTTGCTGTCTATGATGAAGTAGCCAAGGCAATTGACTTCTTAACATGGGCAGCTGGGCCTATTGTGGTGTCAACTCTGTACGTTGCGCCGTTACCTTCAACGTGCTTTAACAGTACTACCTCAACAACTCAGAATGGTCTTGCATCTTCGACAACAAGCAATCCTATTACTCCAACACCAGAACCTGAGACAACTTTTAGTGAGAGTACATACAAGATTCCTTCCACGACTATCCCGTCATCCTTGACTAGTTCTACAATCGCTTACTTCTCTGCTGAAGAGTCGAGAAGCAGAACAGAACCATACTCGACAAATTCGAGCAATTCTACAATTACGAGAGTGAGTTTATATGGCTCCGATGTCTCGGCCGAAGCGACAGGTGTACCCAGCGCAGCGAGCTCAGGAACTTCAATGGCAATTCCTGCAAATTCAACCAGTTGCTCCATCTCGCATACCCGCCCCGTTCAAACATATGGTGATAAGACCGAATCATCTCCTATCGCTGCGATCAAGATACCTAGCTCCTCCGATTCTACTATCACAAGTGGTGCACCATTCCCGATGGCTACTACCGACCATACCATCATTGTGCCCATCGAGAGCAAGGAGCATGATGATTCCACATCTATTTCACTTGATCTTCGAACAATCATTGTTAATTCTACAAGTACTTACACCATCTACAGCTGTGCAAAGGAAGCTATCTGGTGTCCATCAACCCTGCTCTTTCCACTGGTTCTGACAAAGACCATCGCCGAATCCGCAGCCACCGGCTTCTTATTCAGCTCCCCAATAAGTACCTCTACCATTCGTACAGTTTCAGATCAATCACCTCCTACCCCTATCTCTCTCCTTCCTCCCGCTCCACTCCCCACCTTTGAATCCCCCCAGATCATCAATTCGCATTTTGCCCTCGGCACTGATACCTCACACATCAGCATCACCGACGATGCAACTTCATCGCTTGCCCCACTCCTATCATCGAACGAATCGAAACCACCATCATCTATTCAACAATCGGTATCTCCATCGCCGCGTATTCGCCCACCGTCCCCCAAGTCATCAGTGGGAGCATCTGATACATACCCGGACAAAGCCTATGGAATTCCTCAGGACCTACCACCTCAACGGTTGCAACTGAGGATCCGGAGGACCAGAAGGGTACCTTGGCGTAGCTAATAACACTATCTCTAGAAGAACTGAAACTTGTACGATTGAGGCAGGTGTAAGTGATAATGGAATCGGTGGACAAATCCTAGGTGAGATAACAGAGACAGCTTCGGCAACGGGTAGAAGATGGACCACTAGTAGTACTAAGACGACTGTGTCAAGTATTAGCAGAGGTGGTGGTGGATAGGTAGAAAACATGGTATATTGGAGATGAAACAAAAAGCCATGGCGAAGAAGTCTAGCGACTGTACTGTAGGAAAATCTGGCATTTTCCCTGGTAGTGTTACTACATCGATAGATGTGAATATATCTCAATACTGTTTAGGCAACGAGCTTGTTGGAAAACTTGGATGCCGGAAGTTTGAGCGGAAGGGAGGATGATGGATTTCCATACTCATTGATGTTCAATTTCCAAACAATTCTCACAAAAAATGGCACGATTTGCCGCTAATGATAATATGTGTTGTGTACGTCTGACTGTTTTGCTTCCCGCATTTTTCGAAAACTTTTGAATCCGAACTCTCGACATGCTTATCAGACAGCTCCGCTAGTTGTGCTCCATGTTTTAGCTAAGGGAACTAGCGAGTATGGTTTTCCATTGTTAGACATTTCAATAGTCCAAATACTGAATCGACTTTTTTTGCCGGGTAACATTGGCCAGATTCGTAGAAAAGGAATTTATCCCGAAGAAACATGAGATATCTTTCAAAACACGGTCAATCATTACACCTTCGTCCAAGTCCAATTAGTATCGGAAATCTACAATAGTTACACAGAAGTAATGCCATCTAAATTGCGGGATCAAAGTCTTACATAAGAGAAGAAATGAATTATCCTCACCGATTGCTGCGAGAATAAGCCATTTTCACCCTCTTCGATCTTCGAGTCTGTTTTTCAAAGTTCTCACTTCTCAATCTTGCCATCACAGTTTCACATACTGCTCATACAAACGCCAAACTCCTGTGTATCACCCATCACCTTTATTCAGCCGTTCAAATAGCTTCTGATGGCACCTTGCAGTTTGCTTTCACCCTCCCCAAGGACTTGTGTTAAGTTATCCAAATCATCTCCGGCTGTGACACCAAATTTTCTGACAAAGTCCTTTGCAGCAGTCTCGAGATCACCGTAATCTTCTCCGCCCTCTTCTTCTTCAGGTCTTCCGAAATAAGCTTTGGATGAGATAGATGTTGCTCCTTCGAAACCTTGTATGCGAGTTTTGGCTTCTGATTGTGCGCTTGGATCGAATGACCCTTTGCCGAATAACTCATCGGACGAGATGCCTTTTTGGCTGCCGAACTTTTGACGAGCGTATTTTTCATCATCATCTGTAGAAATGTTAGCCTTGAGGTTTAGGAGATGGTGACTTTTGAATGTAATCTCTTACCTTCTTTTGTGGCCTTGATAGGCCCAACTGAGCCAAAACCGCCCATCTTCTTCTGTGCAGTAGCTGCAGGTTTTGAGCCTCCAATCTGTCCAAATCCAAGTCTTCCCATTTCCATTCCGAGTCTTTCAACCTCATCATTTGACCGTTCTCTGCTGTGACCAGAACCGTATCCTGCCCTTCCTGGGCTCACGGGTGTTGGTGCGGCAATGCTCGAAAGATCAGCTGCCTTTGCGGTTGACTTCTTTGTCGCAGCTTCTTCGGCCTCAGGGTCATAGCCTAATTTCTCGATTCTCTCGGCTTCTTCCTTTGCCTTACGCTCGGCGGCATCAAAATCAATTACATCGCCAGTAACCTTCTTTGCACCTAGCTTGGTTTTCTTTGCGCCGAGGACATTTGCTTTTCTTGGTCCGGTTCCTGTTGTAGCGCTTTTCCGCAACGCAGCAGACGATGTAATACGGCTAGCCGTAGGCGCTGCAGCTGTCCCTTCTGTTTTTCCTAGTGGTGATGTTGCTCTTGCGATTCCGTTACCAGCGGCATTGGCACCAGCATTGAGGAACGGGGAAGGTGTTCGTCCAACAACAGGTGGTGTGGCAGTTCGAGATATTGGGGGTGTTGGTCGCTTGATCGAAGGCTTATCCCAAGAGGAAAAGAAGTCATCCTCAGGTTCGCCGGCAGGTGTAGAAGTCCCGTCAGCGGCATCAGTCGCCGCATCGGTGATAACGACTTCGTTGGGGTATCTGTACACCAATCAGCATTGACATCTCACATCCTCAGAAAATGACATACTCTGCAGCATCCTTGGCAGCACGTCTCTTCAACTCTTCCTTATATTTTGTGGCCGCGTTCGACTGGTATTTAGTTTTGGGGTCCTTGCTATTGAGTGCTGCAGTACCTCCATTTGATTGAAAGTATTTCGTGGCAGATTCGTTACCACCAACTTTCATAACCCGAAGTTGATCCCATTGCCATTCTGGTCATAATGTTAGCCCCGAGTCCTTTCCAAGGTCGTGCCCTATACGTACGATCAAGGTTTGTCGATCGCACTAAGGAGATGTGAACACCCAAGTTGCGATGATTCGATGAACAATCAAGGCAGAGGTAGATTCCAAAAGGCACAGACGTCCATGTTGGGTTCTTTGCCCCACAATCAAAACAAATCTATTGCGCGAAAGCATATCAGCACATGCATCATGATTGTATTTGTCCAGAGAAGATTTGTCTTGCTTATCCTGTTTGCTGGCTTTGTCTTTAACTTCTCGAAGAGCTTCTGGGATTGCGCCTTCGAAGCAAGAGCTGCCATGTTAGATAGCTTTCTAATATGTGTAGATGTTGTTATCTCTGACGGGAATTCGTTGGAGTTGCGTAGAAATAAAAGACCCCTTTTTGTGATCGGATTCAAATTATTGTTGTAGTCGAGGGATGGCCAGATTGCCATGGCGTTCGCACGTCAATTGAGGTTCAAATCCACTAAGCTTAATTTGGTAAAGCGGTTTGAGGTCAGATTACAGGCATAGATTAGGTAATGACAGGGTATTACAAGCTTGAAACTCTAGATGATATAGAAATTTGAAGGGATTCAAAATTGGTATTAACCACCACCTCATTCCAGCCCAGTAACGTTCGAATGTCTCAGTTTGAATCGGATTTTCAAATCATTGTTAAGTAACCCCTCATAACCCACCCAGCTCTTCTCAGTTGTTTATAAGGTAAACGTCAAACACCACCTCATCCCGGCCCTGCAATGTTCTCAATGTCCCACTTTGAAGCGGATATTCATATCATTGCCAAGTGATCCCCAAGAATTTGCTTTTCCCTGGCCCATTATTCGTTGAATTTTCGTTTTCAAGGTAAATTCTTTGATGCCCTTTCACGTCCAAGAATAAGTACTTGTATACAAATTCGATCTCAGACTGTCGCTTGACCATATGTAGGTTCACCACACCTTGATTGATCGGACCCTCGACGTTGAAATGCATAACCAGATGTTCCACCCCTCTACGATCCTTCGAAATATTGGATCTTAATGAAAGTTAGTACAATTCGGGCACAGATGTAGTAGAGGATACATACGCAATAGGCCCAGCTCTTGCCCATTTGCTCGCTGTTGGCTCGCCATATGCTCTTATCTTCTTTCCATCGCCCAGTATTTCTATACATCGCGGGTCCTTCTTGACTTGATCGGCGGCCCTGTTGAATTGGTTGGTTTTACTCTCGGGCGCAAATACTTCTGTGTAGAGAAGATAGATGACGCCTCCCTGCATTGAATGTCAGCGGTGAAGTATGTGAAAACATTGCGATTTACATACCGTCAATACTGTGCCGACAAGGACAGTACCAAGATTGAACGTTTGTTGCGTAGTTCTGGCAACCTTTTCCCGCCGCGACAAGTGACGCCAAGGAACTCTGCCATCGTCGTTGAAGGTAGTGACGGCCTTTCTTTTTGGTTGCGACGAGGCACTTGTGGTACCTAATCCTGTATGCGTTGCGTAGAGTCGTGACAGGAAGAATGGATGCAAAGATGAAGGGAGGCCGAGCAGAGATGCTGCTCTAATTGAAGGAAGCATGGTTGGTTTGAGTTGGTTGAGCAATTAATATGAGAAAAAACAACAGCCTTGTGTAGAGTTAGTGTTGTTATTGGGAAGAAAAATGAATCGCAAAAGTTGAGAATTGAAAGGTGTGTATATACCTACGAAGTGTAAATTATTTTGAAGCTTCGAGCTATTGTGGGGTAGTTGCAATCAGGGATTAGCATAAAGGGAATGGGGATTATATGATGATAGTTGTAACATCCTTGCAGTACAGAATCTGGCCTACAACGTTCGGACACAATCATTAGATATTCAGAGAGGAATGTTATCATCTAAATGCTAATATTATAGAGTCTTTTTGAGATAAACAATAATAAAATTTAACTATTTAATGTAGATCGCTGGTCTTCAATGAATATCATATAATTATATTATCGCATAATCGTATAACCTTTTTTAAACTATATATTTTATTAACTTATAGATTTGAATGATTTTAAAAGTAATTGTTGTCTTATTACTATTTTCATTTTTAATTTTTTTAATTTTTTTCATTTATTTTTGAGATTCTTAGATTTTTTTTAAAAAAAATGGTTTTAATTTTTACCCCTTGACTTTTTATAAATTGTCTTTAAAAAATTTATAAAAAAAGTTC
>PQXJ01000686.1:0-13912 GCA_004786225.1 Botryotinia narcissicola | reverse complement strand
AAAAGGAATAGGTATAAAAATAGGTATAATTGCAATACGACTGGACAATCAGATACTATACCGAAAATGCGAGAATATCGGAATCAACCAATTAGTTTACAATAAAGAACTATATAGAGTAACTAAAGCTATTGAATATGCTAGCTCTATTACATATAAATTCCAAAATTACAAAATCTATTCAAACAATTAAGCCAAACTCTTTCGATTAAAAACCCCCTCAGATTATTCTAGATAGATATATTAATATAAGCAATAAAAGCAGCTGAAGTAATTAGAACTAAAAGAGTTGAAATATCTCTAAATTGGGTTTTAGGATATATCTTTATCTAAGGAAACAAATTAGTATACAAACTATTAAAAGAAGTAATAATAATATAATCCATTTCAAATAAAACTAGCTTTAAACTACTCGATATAATTATAAAAGAATACAATATTAATCAATAGCTTGATACTCTCAATAAATACAAACTTAGAATAAATCAATTAGATATAACCTACTCGAAACTCTATCCATAGAAAATCGGTAATAAAATTAAGCTATTAGAAGATATCAAGCGAAATACCTCTATCTCCTTCTTTCAACTCAAAACAGTCTATTAATATATTAATTTGTATTTATATTGCTTTAAGCTTTCAAACAATAAGTATATTTGTAATAATATCAAAACATTAATATATCTTCTTATTTATTGCTTAATATACAAAAAAGAAAGAAAGGAAATATTCAAAGAAATATTTATATTCAAAATCAATTTCCAATTTCTATTCTATACAAAAATAGGTATTGAATTAACAATCAAATTTATTAATATTATCAAAATTGTTACTCAAACTTGGCATTTTTTAAGAATCGAAATATAAAACGAAATAGTAGAAGAAGAAGAGATAATAAGAGAAGAAGAGAGAGTTATATTCTAAATGGAAAAAGAAAGAGGAGAATAAAAGAAAAGAAAGAAAAGAAAGAGTTTGATTCTTTTTGTTTCATATCTTATTGTATATATCACATATAATAAGCGGGCATTAGTCCCCAGTATTAGTTTTTATTTACTTCATTTTGAATATTCCTACTATTGTATATTAAAAGTTATTCGCTAGGTTCTATTGACCTAGCTGTTCTATATAGTCATGGACTGAAGGTGGACGTTAATTAAATCAATCAATCAATCAATCAATCAATCATAACTTTCTAATTCATTTTGAACTTGAAATTAGGATTCTAAATCCAATTCCAATATTCCGATATATTTCTAATGAAATTGATATAATCCCCTTTTATATATATACGAAATCTTATATATAAAGCTTAATATGCGTCATTATTATACTATCTTAAATTAGTATAAATACTATGGTCTTCAGATGAGGTATCGGAACTACCTCATCAGAACCAAGATTCGTTAAATCGCGATTAAAGGGAAGAGCCAATTTGGATATACCTCTCTAGTTTAAATTCTTCTAGATGTTTGATACTCAAGTTGTAGTCCCCTGCTGCTTTGAGTGTCGTTAAATCAGAGCAAATGACTTCCAGATTATTCTATAGAGATTCTAGGGTGCAGCGCGCTACTGAAGATGATCGAAATGAGTCAAAAATACTTGAAATGTTGAACAGTCATGGTATTAATACTCAAATTTGGAAGGACATCTTGGCTATGGGCTACATCAAGTTTCCTAGATTCAAATTACATACAAAACCCGACGTTCTTATATTCACGCACTTAAGCCATCACTCCTGTCAATAAATGACTTAGAATTATCTTATACTTAATATGAGCATTCTATATGCAAGGCTACCTGCTCATTGTTTTCGAAGCTATTAGATTTATTTGCTACACCGATTTAGACATTTTATTATACTGGTTGTGTAGAATTTATAAATCATCTTGACTTTCCAAAACCTGCACCCCTCACACTCTAGTGAACCACAACAAACTACACCAAACTCGCTTCGCTTCTTAAGCGAATAGTTCGCAGCCGTAATCAAGCATGTGTTGGTTGATGATATCATCCGAACCCTCGAGCTGACTTTGTTGGAATGAAGTGTTCATATTCTAAGCCTACAGTATTTCTTCGAGAGAAATCTTCGGAACACTCAATAAAAAGTATATTTGGTCTCTTTACAAATGCCTATGCTGGCATAACAGCGGAGCATTTATCTTTCCGTCTTCAAGTGAGGGACATGATGGGTGCCCAGAGGCAGAAGCACTTGGTCATTGACTAAATTAAGGCTATTACTGTCAATTTCCCTTATCATGTTGAGCACACATGGACACAAAGCTTACAAGTTTCACCCACAGTCATTCCTATTAAATAACTTCGGAAATCTTACATTCATATGAAATCATCTCGTAGCCAAACCATCCTTAATGATGCATTAACATCCAACTTCATTTATAATGCCATCAAAGAGGTTCGAAAGGACAGTAGTGGTGAAAATGCAGGTAGCAGTGATGCGGTCAAGTGAGCGCATTAATAAGTGTCCAAAGACTTAATGATGATCCATGTCATTGGATATATTTTGGGAAATGGTTAACATCGGTGCTGTTTTCAAACTTGTTACTAATTGGATTCACTGATAGGGTCATGGAGCGAACGACTGAGCTAAATATTTCAGAACAGAGTATGTAACAAATGAGGAATTAAAGTAAATGAGTGTTATGATGCATAATTTGAAGGCAATGGTCTTCATGTTTGTAACTGTCTCGTCCTTAAGAATTATAGCGCAGCCACGAAAGAAAAAAGGATTCCTTGAATGCAGGATTGAGAAACTGGAAAATGAATTAAACTAAGTCTTATATTGAGTGATTTATCTCATCTCATTTTCTCTCAATCTATATCCTTCCCCTTCGTCGAACCTAAATTCAACTGAAATTCCCCATAACAGACTAAAAAGAAGAATCTTTTTGAAAAGAAATTAATGAATAAATTTTTTAACTCCTATCGACTGAATAACATCAATCTAGCTTCCGTCGTTTATGATTAGTACAACTATCTCCTTCTAATGAGTATTCATTAGCACCGAAAGATTGACCTTCTTCATTTGTGGGATCTAAACCAGTAGTTGACTTCATGCCAAGTGTTTCAGGTAGTCTGTGTCCACACTTTCGATTCTCTAATCTGGTGGTGGTATTCATCATAACCTTTGGTGATGCGGAAAGACTCTTCGCTGTGCTTGCAGAATCCTCTCTTATGACATTGACGTTGTAACGATTTGAAATTGGTAGAATATACGGGGAGATATAGACTCTTATGTAGCTAGATATTGCTCAGCAATGTCGGTTAAGGGGAGTGGGGAAGTGAATAGCGGGAGTGGAAGAACAGAATAGGATGTGCGCGTGACGGGACATACTTCCCTACTTGGATTGAAGTCTAGGCATCAAGAGCGGGGTAGAAGCACTGTACATGAGTTTGAAGCGGATATTTGAAACTGAGCGGGACCTCGGGAGGAGTATAGCTTCAGAATGTAGCGAATCAAGAAACATTATCCCAGCAAATGCCTTCTCAATCGGGATATTGACGCGCACTTGGGCATGGCTTGATAGTTGCGGCGTACATTTCCATTGCCTTCTGATAGGTGAATCTCGTTGGCATCTTCCGCTCCGGTTCCGGTGTTTGAGAGGGGAAACTGTTACTCAGAAGTGAATTGCCACCATTCTCACTTCTGTAGAAAAAAGCGAAAGCCTGTGAGTAGATTCTCCTTCTTGTTCCTACTGCCAAACTCAATAAAGACGAACAAGACATAAATCATACAGTCCGCAGATTTTGCGCAAAGAAGACTTGCATTGGTCTTCCCCGTTTGTTGGGTGAGGCATGAACTCCATCTATTACCCCGGACTTTAAAAATGTGGAATTGTCTAACCCAAATAGGAATAGGAAGAGTCATTGCGTTGAGCAACCACACTGAACTTGTTTCTCGAATGTGAAAGAGACATCTCTCTCCATCTTTTTCTTTATTTTTTCTCACTCCACTTTTATCTCCCTCAATCATTACGCCGTTACAAGGTCGAATGTGACTTTTATGTTCCAATGCAATTAACCAAGTGCCTTTCACAAACTTCCGCTCTTGATAAAATCAGGTTGTCTGGACGAACTTTCCGCTCAAAACCACAGATTCTAATTATGAAAACTTATTGTCGATTATGAAATACTTATTATACAAATAAAACAATCAGCCTATTTGAATATGTAAGTAATTCGATCCCTCAAAACTTGTGTATAAGAAGAAAATGTGCCGATCAACGATCGTCCGCCCAAAGACTAGCATGATGACCCGAATAACTTTTTTTGAGGGGTTTAAGACGAATGGCTTGATTGAGATTCCCACTTTCCACAAAATCTTTAGTCTATAAAGATTTAGCAATCCTCCTTTTGTAACTGCATGATCCCTCTATCCGCATCTTCTGTCCCTTGTTTGCTTATTTTCATCCAAATAATATCCCATATCTAACCGTGATATCTCTTGTTCTTACAACATCAACTCCCACGGTTCGAAACACTTACCTCAAAAGATGTACTGCCAACTGTTAAATTCAATCCTCAGGATGTGACGAATGAAACTTACCGGGATAAAAATATAGGGGACTGCTTTCTCATATTCCTCCCAACTACGTCCATACTTTGCCTTACAACGTCGAATATCTCTATGAACACGATGAAGAATCATGAAGGTAAAGAACACCGGATAGAACCAGGGAAAAGGACTCTCGAAGCCGGCCGCCAGTGCCCATGCAATCGCAAAGTAAATATCGCAAGTGTAGTGGATTTTGCGACCATATCGATACCAACCATCAATAAGGATACTGTCACCCGTTGCCGTCTTGATCACTTTCGGATTGTCGATTGTGTGCCAGTGTAGCTGCGGGAATGCGTTACGGCCTGTAAAAGTGCCGCGCTCTTGGGCGCGAAAGTTGTTCTTTTGGCTACCAATCGTGTCCCAGACCCAGTAGATAAAGAGGTAAGATGTGAAGAGAAGGACAAGTGAGGGCATCCGGAGGGACGGATAGGTCCATTCAGTTAGAGTGGAAAGATGATTGGCACAGTAGAGAATAGCATGGCAATAGCTAAAGGGCACACCTGCGATGTTCCAGAAGATTAGCATAAAGCCCCATTTCTCGTGGTATATGTCCCTGTTATCAACTTATCAGCACACTTCCAAAAATCATCTACTGTATATCGATAATTTGGCTAACTCGAAGATTACTCACCATGTAGTCGTCGTGCACTCCTCTCCCTTTGCGCACGCATTGGTATACAGGAAATGTGCCGAGATCAGGAACCACACCTCCGCGCTAACATAACCATACAACTCATACTGCCTGGCGGCTGTGGCGCAAGCAAGTGCAAGCAGGATGTTCCACGGTAGTCTTATCATAAAGAACATCTTGAGATCAAGAATTCCCAAGCGCGGATTGAGTTCTGCACCCATGAAAAAATCGTAGATGAGATTACCGCTCATTCTATGCTGAACCCTTCGCCAAAACGCCAAGAGATACGCCCAGGTCGCGATTTCGACACCGGAAATAATGGCAACGGACATCAGCGGCCCAAACTCGTCCAAGAGCTCGTAGATCTTGAAAATATCACTGTAATGCAGCACCCCTGCGACAATGATGGATACCCAAAGAGACCACAGACCGCTGCAATAGTATCGTAATTTCTTGCCACCAAGTTGATGTAGTGGCTTTCCATAGCTCCAAACTCCAGGAAGAACTACGTAGCACACAGCTTGGAAGATGATGAACATCCAATATATCTTACAAGCGTATAATGACGGGAATGCTTCTTTATAGACCAGTTGAATGTGGGAGATGATAAAGTCGGTCAGAGACTGCCCTGCTGAGGGAAGCGGAAACGAGCCGTCATAAAATGTTGCACCGATCCACATGTAGTACATGAGCAATGGAAAGCCTATTGTCATTGCGCCCGTGCCCCAAGGGCCACCGAACTCGTAGTGCACCGAGCCATCATCGATTACCTCATCTTGTATGATGCTGCTGCTGCATGATGAGGGCGACGGGCCACTTTCTTGGAGATGATCACCTCGTTGACGCTCGTTCATCCCCCCGTCCTTCCTTCTCAGATTTGAGATTCTAAGAGATAATTAGCCAGTGAACAACCGTTTTATGGCGGACGCTGCATACTCCCTATCTTTCTTTTGATCAACACTCTGATATTGGCTTATGCTGGCCATGTTTTGTTGCATTAAAAGTAAAGTTTCACTATAGACATGAGAAGTCAACGTCGGTGGGAAAGCTTCGCACTTTATATTTCCGACCAAGTCGCCTGATAAAAGCGACCAGACCCATATGGGAAATTGTGTACAAGTAAACAAGCCACCAGCCATCTTCGTCTGAACCTAAGAGACATCAAGAACGTGATTGAACGCTAGCTGTACATCGGACTACCGCGGACAATGGGATACCGTGGATAATAAAATCCCGGGCTCGGTCCATATAAATTTGGATTGTGCTCCACTTCGACTCTGGATGCCGCGGAAGTCCGTTACACTAAGACAAGCAAAAAATATCTAGAGACGTCTGGAGACAGCCATCGAATCATCTTTAATTTCTTTACGGGCCGCGCAAGAAATACCGCTGCTTATGGGTACCCTGCAGGTTGTCCATTCTATTGGTAAGCTATCAAAGCTTCTATTGCCTCTTAGAGTTATTAATGAGAGCCATTCTGTGCTTTACAAGGTAACGTAATATTAATATAACTTCAAGCGTAGATTATTTTTGGTTTTAGAATTTCCAAGCAAATATTTAACTAAATTTCTCGATAATCTACTATGCAGACAGAAATCTAAGGGTTTTTACAAGGCCTGTTATCTCCTACATATCTATAGCGCAGTCTACTTCTTTAGATCAGACTACACCGACCTGTTATCTAGATTATAGTAAATATTGTCAGCAAGTCCCAAAATGGTTGGATCTCCGAAAAACCAAGCATCTTCTTCTGACATGAGTTCTTGCCTCAATTGCATCTGTTGCCTTCCTGGAGCGTTCAGTCCATAATTTCTCGGATCGTAATTGGTACCATCAGGGGCTTGCCAGAACTCAGGTATGATATCGGTAAAAATGCTCGCACCAAGATCTCGACACGTGTTCGCCATGTTTGCTTCCCTCTTCCGCTGCAGCTGCGTCTCAACGTAGGATTTTCCAGCTTCATAGAACCGTTGACACAGTGCATGAGCTTTGTAGCCGGCAATATAGGTTTGATCGACCGGCTGGAGGGAGGTGACGAACTTTTCTAGATCTTCCATGGTCTCGAGAGAAAGGGTTGTGACAGCATGACAGAACATGACGAGAAATGGTATGATTGGGCATGCAAGAACGGTCCTTAAATCCATTGTCAGTCATATTTCTGGGCAGCTTGGAATTCACAAACCACTGCAGATATATCGTCCATATATATTTGTGCTTATGCATGTAGTTGAGATATCAGGAATGATGTGCTGCGAGTGCTGCTTGAGCTGCTTCGAGACATTGTTGGTTGAATGGAGACAATGTATCAGAGCTTTCGCTTGGGATTGATCGGTAAATTAGCGTCAGAAGAGACAGAAAAACTACATCGTTCGCATGCTGGACAAAACCAAGGTATTGATGTTGAATAGCCCCAGATTTACAGAACTGGCCTTCGAGCTGTGAAAGATCAGTGACCGTAGTAGCATTATCATCAAAGCTTTTATGGAAATGTGAAGCTACCTTGGAGTTTTTAGATTTCTCAGTAAGAGTGAGGAAAGCAAGATTTTTCATAGCTTCTGTACGCACACTTTGTGATAGCTCCATGGCTCTAGGACTATAGAGGCGTTCGAATGTCCAAGCATGAAGCTGGGCTGCCTCTATCCACAGGGACCAAATAATGTCCCATATCTGTAGGCCAGAAGTCGAAATGTTAGTAAGGGCGTCTGTTGCGAGGTCTCACTCACGGAGATTTTATGACTGGCCAAGTCTCAAGGAAAGCGTTTGATCTAGAATATAGACATATCTAAACAACGCCATCTTCGCATTCTCATCACTGCTACCCGTGATCTTTCGGACGGCTAATTGATTATAACCCAGACTTTGACAGAGTCTGGCTGCAGTGGAAATCAATGTCCAAGCCATACCAAGGGAATGCGTACCTATGGCATACATTGACTATCCTGATCAGCGGAATCATAAAACTTAGGGTATATGTTGCTGCTCACGGCCAATATCAAAGCTTTTGTATTATCCAATGACAAATTCATGAATAAATTCAAACGACTCATGTCCAGTTCCAGATTTTTCTGGCAAAGAAGGCTATTGAGACGGCACGTTGCTGTTACAGAGTCATCCTTGCTCTGTGAAATACAGTATTCTGGCAGTAAGAATAGTAAACATGCATTGATAATAATCAAGTCGGAGGTGTTGCATTCTCCCATTTCGAAGTAAGCCTTTTTGCAGAGGCTGTCAAGCTCAGAAATCGAGACAAGGGGAAGAAACGACAACAAAGTTGGATTTGTGGGGCCTGTATTAAATTAGCGATTATTAGATTGATCTCGTATATATAGTCACCTTTGGTCCATTTCAAGAGCAGCACAATATCTGTTAAGGGGGGCATTACGATATTCCTTTCAGACTTATCCTGTGTTTTTATCTCTGGAAAGGATTTGTCGTAAAGAAGTGACTGTGGGTCATTACGATTCAAAGCTTTATCGAGTTGCGAGTACTCCATGCTGATAGCTGGGGTCGAACTTTCGTTTGGGTTCCCTTTGACTAGGTCTCGAAATATCTCGCTTGCAAGATGTGACTGAACACTCAGAGATGATGCACCTTCATAGGCGATCATCTCCGGAGACGGCAGGCTTAAGCCGTCTTTCATGACTACTGCAATATCCTGCTTATCCGTGGTCTCGAGTTTCTTTCTCATTTCTGCAGAATTGGAAGGATGATCGGGTACTTTTAGCTCCACGAGACTACTTTGCAGCATTGACAAAGTCTGTTGAATATCGGAAAGCTGCTCCTCAAGCCGGGTAAATCTGATGTCTCTGAAAGGTTCGTTACTCTGGGTATCCAAAAAACAAAAATCAACTTACTCGTTATTTCTAGTGCTTGGTCTCGCCTGGGCCAACACAGGCCGCCGGGTCAAAGTTCGACATGATAGATTGGCTGTTTGGCAGTTCGAACAAGGAAATCGTCTGTCGCAACGAATCTGAATAATCAGCAATAGACAATGTGATGTGCTCAATCTCTTGATTCACCTTTCTTCGATGACACTGTTCACACTGAAATATAGAACAACGATTAGCAGTCTCTCAGGTTACCAGGTTTTAATAGCGTCGTAAAACTCACAGCGCGAGACTGATGCGTAGCGGTATGACCAGGAGACTGCGAAGTCCGTGGCTCCACGGTGGCTTCCATAATAAAGTTTTCGTCGACAACTCTAACACTAGGTAACGCACATGGCAGTCTATCGACAACATATATGCGCGTCTTTATATCACAGTCCACGGTGCTCCGCGGACTCCGAAATGCCGGCTATTGTGGCCTGAGGCCTGAGGTGATACTTCATTGCTAGAGTAGCACGTGACCCTTTTAGTGTATGCCCAGAATTTTCACGTTACATTATCTTGATTCATTTATAAAATCATAATATCAGTAGGTCATTAGTCAATTAATGACGAAGCAGTTTCACTTTTAGATCAATAAAAATTATCTCACGAATGGACCTGAATTATGTTATAATATAAATTAAAGTACGTATTCTAACTTATCAACCCCCTCTAAGCCCACACGAAAGCCAGAGAATGAACAGATTCAAATCAACTCCAGCTTTTAAAGGTTGTATCAAGCAGTCATCTCACAACTTGTAGTCACTTTTTCAAAACATCAAAAACACGTTGTTAGCGAGTATTGAGTGATCGCGAGACAAAAGAAACACGGATAAATAACTCGAATGCATTTATGCGCTCAGGGCTCCAGTGCCTCACTCAAAGACTCGCAATCAAGTTTGAGTTACTGCTTAAGACAGGCGCTGTATCCTATAGAATTTGTTAGCTTCGCATGCCAGAATCAAACATATACCTGCGAGTAACTGACTAATAGCATTTGTCACCTGGAAGACAAGGTTCCTCGTTGAAAGAACTATTGATAGACCACCCTTGCGCTCCCTGATCAACATGCTCCGGGCCTGGGCCCCCACAGCGATGAGCAGTGATCTGGCCGACTGGACGCGCAGCCCCGCCATAAATGCCATCCGTTGGGCAAGCCATATTCTTGGTTAAGTATTCTGCTAGAACTAGCATGTAAATGGTGTTACCCTCGCGGGCCAGCTCGACCAAAGGAAGGGCGCAGGCACCATAAGTGGCGTCGTGGGGCAAGAATGGAGGGTCGCACGTAGCGACGCGAGTTGCGAGGATGGCGCGAGCTTCGAGAACGTCGCGGCTGGTGATGTTGGCGGCGGTGACCATGTCCTCAGTAAGGCCGAAGGCTTTCAAAGCTTCGGTGGAAACTTGGGGTATAGCATCAGAAGCTGTGGAAGGAGCCGTTGCAGCAGCGGAGAGACCGAAGAAGAGAGCCAAAATGGCGAGCTTCTGAATGGAGGCGAACATCTTGGTCGTTGTGGTTTGAGGTGTGTGTAGAAGAGACAGTGGAAGTGTAAATATGATAGTGATTTGTCAAACTAAGAGAGATGATTGAATGATAGAAGTGTTTGTTGTCCTTGCTTTAGATGGGACGAAGCCTTGGTTATATAGTCTTCTGTCACCGTCTTGAAGGGCATATCTCCTTCACACAAAGGTATTGTCTCCGGAGTGAATCCGTAAACACTGAACTAAAGATTGCTTGTATGAATATGATATCCACAGAGACTCTCAACCTTGCATATACTATGCCCTCCTCCTAATTTAGCCACGAAAGATTTCTAATTGAACTTCCGATGATCACGTTCCCTGGTGATAGGCTAGTAGATCATCTGTTGTCCCCTGTCAAGCAGAAGAATTACCGAAGAATTGCATTTAACTCGCTTACTTAACCTTAAATCTGTTCTACCGGTTACAATGTACTAGTTGAACATAGCCCACATAACGATAATGCATCATCAGAATTTTAAATGAACATAGGCAAGTGAGGATTTGACTTTTGACTTTTTCTATTGCTCGGAATCCAATTTGTCAATGAGACTACAGAGTACAGACGCTGTTATCATGATATAGTGTTCATCAATGTCTAACAATACTAATGGCTTGGAGAAATAAAACCTGTAGTGAATTTCTCGAGGTTATACTTATGGAGCAATAAAGGCCTCTTAAACAAAGAGGCAAAACCTTCTTTTGTAAGGTACTAAATCTGTCACTATAGGAAAATTGCACAAATACTACTATGAAATTTCTGCAACCTAAATTGACCTATGAATTGATTATCACGCAATGAGTCTTGCTAAGCAATTCCTACAGTCTGAGCCTTTTCCAGCTAATTAGATTGGTTCGGCATGCACACGATTACGATTAAACATAGACGGTGCATAAATAAGAGTATAAAAAGGTTCATTGATATGTATATTATGTCAAAAAATAGTTTTCTTTATGCCTTAGAAATCAGTAAATATAATGTACTGCGAACCTAATATACGAGATACCTTTGGAAAGTATATTTGCGCATTTACCTGCCTGTTGTATGAGAAATCCTGGAAAGTAATGCGGTCAAACAATTAAAGTTCAATCTTTAAATTTGATGCTTAACCTTAAAATTTAATCTTTTTCTAAACCTCGCCTATCCTAATCTATGAGCCTCATATGCGGAATGTTGGAACTTGAAGGGTATTGCGAAGTGAGCTGTCGCCCCAGAGATTGTTCTCAGTGGGGAATGTCATGCCAGAGTTTCATGGTAAGTGACTCAATCTCAACATCACAACTGAGTATACCCTCAAGATAGATAGGACAAATCCCTATCTAGTCAATTCTTCACGGGAACTTCTCAATTCTTCACTTCTCTCATACATCTGCCTTTTCGAGCCGCCGAGATCGTTCTGGCAATCAACGACATCGAAATTCTTGTAATGGTTTTGCCGACATTAGTCCACCAAGTTGTCGGGTTAATATTTAAACGGTTCTTACCGTCGACATTCTTCTAACTACGGAGCTCGCTATGACCTGCTGCATAGGTCCGTGCACCAATAGCGCGCTAAGTAGAGCGAAGGGAGAACACTCAGTGTCATTAATGTGGTACCTTTCGTTCCTAGCAGATGTTCCATCACTAGTAGTTCCCCCACTTATAAGAAGTCCGAAGTAGCACATGACATATTTTACGACAGGAGCCATTACCTTGGGCTTAATGCCTAGGCTTAGTCATGATAGAGCTCCGCACAGTGGGTCGGATGCTTGTTATCACGTGATACTGGCTCTCCACCCGGCCAGCCCCACGACTGTGAGAGGTGATGGACGACATCCCTACAAAACCAGAAGTATCATACATAATATTCGGTTCTTGGATACCGGAGTTTTTCCCGTATTTAATCCCGTACTTATTAGAGAGAATGTACCCTTAGTTAGCATAAAGTCCTCGTATAAAGTACACTGAGATCTCGTTGTATACAATATGAATGACTAAGCACAATTCTCTCCCGATTGAAACTCTCCTTCGTTTTCTAGCTCTATTATCAGCACTTTTGATCCTTTCGAAGGGGAGGAAGAATTGGAAGAGCTTGATCTCACATATCATTATTACCAAAAACTGAAGACTGTAAATTGGTTAAAATATTGAATGATATGAAGGGGGAAGGAGAGAAGCAAGCGAATGTAAAGAGAAAGAGGGCTTTCAAGGCCTAAACTTACTTTGAACCACTTATCTTTACAAAATCGATGGAATTGATAAAACCGAACTTATTACTAATTTACTATTAAACAATAAGAAAGGTTCGGGATACTATGACTCTCACCTGTATGCGGTGTATCCTACGAACCTTCGATCGTGCGATCGGAGAGCTAAATAGAGTCAGCTGGAGCCGGGTGATAATTATACACTAATCGGAGGCCATATTAGAAGCAAAGGTACACGCAGCTGATTATCAGAGGGTAATTATAAAGATACTCGAAATAAAGGATTATTAATATAATAGAGATAAAAATTATTCAATAATAAAAGGAAAATAAAAGTAGAATTAATATGAAACTATATTTTTACAAATCTATATAAGAAGTAGAATCAGAGTATATTGTAATAGAGTATTTGTAAAATAAAATTATTCTTTTAAATAATAAATAATAAAATTTTTATAATATAGTTGAATTTAATTTATGCCTATATTTGAAATAGGGCTAATATTCTTAATTTGATAAACGAAAATCGATAGAATATCTTTAGAATACTAGTATACAGAGTTTTTATAATTTAATAATATATATAATCTATGGGTATACTAAATCGGATATTTATAAATGATAAGGGGAGTAATAGGAAATATATAAAGACTAGGATAATGTCTACTAGAGCTGGCAAAAGCATATATGAAATAGGAGAAGGAATGTTTTTAGTACCTTATCTCCAAGTATATAGAAGCAGTATAACAATGAAGAAACTCTAATACAGAAAAAACACTTTTAATAAGTTATATTTAACAATGCTCAATCGGTATTATAATAGCAAAGAATCTCAGACAAAGGTTAATTCTATGATATATATATGCAATATACTCCTAATGCTTTATTTTCGATTACAAACTATATATTAGGGAAGTGGATTCTATAAGTAGAGCTTTAGTTAGTGGGTTAGAAATACTATGAAAAGGCTGTCTGGCTAGGGGTCTGAAATAGCAAGCCTGCGAGATATAGTCAGCCTTATTGTATAGAAGAGATCCGGCAAGATAACACGAAATGACTATTAGCTGTGAGGCATAGCATATAATAACAGCAATAGCGACACTATCTATATAGCTCGAGAGAATAAATGTA
>PQXJ01000685.1:0-13942 GCA_004786225.1 Botryotinia narcissicola | reverse complement strand
TAACACAAAGTGTGATAGTTTTGAGCTATAATTGAGATACCTATAAAAGAATTAAGATTTATAAATATTCTATTTTTATTCTTTATAAAGAAAGTTTTTTCAAAAAATAATAATGACTAGTTATTTAAATAAAAATATTAATAAAAAGCTAATTTTGGTGTGTTTCGAAGTGGTGCATATGCTGATATGGTGCACGAACTGATAAACCACGTTATATTAAATATGCTTTTAACTTAGATAGTGTGTCACTTTGCCTTAAAAGAACTGCGCAATCAGGGTACAATTTATCCTTAGAATCTATAACTGCAGAATAGGGAGCGGAGCGTTCGTAGAGCGCTGGTTCATACTGGCTGTGTACACGTGATCGTACACATGAGCGATCGCATTGCGATCAAGGCCGATCTGTGATAGATTATACGAACAGTGTAATATAATTTGTAAACATGTTGTCTCTTAGAATCCCAACTATACGCTTTATATAAATGATATATCTAAAATTCAACAACCATTATCTATATTCTGAAATCTTAGATTTTACTTGAATATATTGTAATAATACTCTTTCGAGTACTAAATAGCTTGAAATCTAGAACCTCGTGATTATGCAAGCAGTCTGGCGTAATTTGTAAACACACCAGATCTTTGAAATCAACCATGGTCTAGCTCAGGGTCACTACCGGTCAACCCAGCGAGCCCAGCAATAAGGTCGACAAGGGACGATATCGAGTTCCCAATAAAAATGAGAAATCGAAAGTATGAATGGATACCTTTTCTGCAGCAATCAGCCAATCAAGAAGAGGAATCAGGCTTGTAGTGGGGTGAAATGGGATACTCTAGAAGGAAGCTAGTGGTGGGGTGGAGCGATGAATCAATTGATGTGTCTCCGACTACGGGTGCGGTATCAGGTTACAGGTACCTACCTGGATAGGTAGGGGGTTGCGGGAGAAGTATTTATATATTGAGGAGAGACAGTCTTGTTGCTACCTTCCTCTTTCTATTCTCATCCTCAACAATATCATCTTACCTTTGCATTCAAGCAATCACATCCTCAAACAAACAAACAAACAAACAAGCAAACAATCCCTCACATATCCCATATCTCATAATGTCTGAAGCAACCTTGAAGCTCGGTGACTCCCTCCCAGAGGGCGTCAAGTTTGGCTGGATCCCACCTACCCCCGAAAACGCAGATATCAAAGCATGCGGAATGCCAATTATTTACAACGCATCCAAGGGTACGCATAGCCATGAGATCTCTCCCACACCTTTCCTTTCCTCCTCACTAACCATGCATAGAATGGGCCAACAAGAAAGTCGTCATCTTCTCCCTCCCCGGTGCATTCACCCCTACCTGCAGCGCATCGCATTTACCAGGCTACATTGCCAATCTCCCTGCTCTCCGCGAGAAGGGCGTCGATGTCGTAGCTACCATTGCTTACAATGATCCTTTCGTCATGAGCGCATGGGGAAAGGCAAATGGAATTCACAATGAGGATATTGTATGTTAACTCCTACCTCTCTTCCCGCAACCCCACCATTCCCACCATCCCCACCATTCCTTTCTTAATCCTTCGGGCTTTGCTAATCTTCCCCCTCCAGCTCTTCCTCTCCGACAACCAATGTGCCTTCTCCAAACTCCTCGGCTGGACCGATGGTGAACGTACCGGCCGCTACGCTCTCATCATCGACAACGGAAAGATTGTATATGCAGAGAAGGAGCCTGGAAAGGGAGAGGTCACTGTTTCCGGAGCTGAGGCTGTTTTGAGCAAGTTGTAGACGCTTGACGGGTGGAGGAATTAATAAAATACTAATACACATACACATATATGATTTGGAGCGAGATTTTAGCATGAGTTATAGATTAGATGGTTAGACTGGCTATATAGAAATGGATAGAGGAGAATATCATATAGATCTCTACTCTGAACGTTGTACATGAGCGTTGTCTAGTTCTTATTCTAATGATGCTTTTCTATCTTTTATTCCAATCACATGTATGCGTAAGCTCGAATTATACAGATATCTCGAAGTTACTGAACGTTTAAGCTCAAAAATTTCTAGCCTCCGAATATAGAGCACAAGCCATCGCTTACTACCCTTTCGAGCAGTCTCCGATACTGGGCCCCCAGCATGCGATATCGGTATGTGCATACATGCGTGCTGTATTGAGCAAAATAGATGAATATCAGATTGAAAGTTTGTTATGTATGTGTCATATGGGTGGATTTTCGGAACGGAAAGAGGATTTAAGAATGATGCGTCGGCCTAGAGTCTTATGTGAATACCTACCTCTACTTGTAATCGATTGGTATAGGATGTGATATGTGAGATGCTGCAAAAGACCAGTGGGGATGCACAATGGCTTGGTATTCCGAGTAGTAGGAAATACATGAGGAATATTTAGCAAAATAGGAGAATCAGTTATTTTTGAAGACTCAATCTGGACAGAATAGGGATATACTTATATCACATTCGTCCGACTCCATTTCATGTACCACGAATAGCAACCACTCATATATCACAAATATCGCTTTCTTCTCAAGACATCTCAAAATCATGAGTTCATAACATGGTGCTTATTTTCGCACCTCCTTTCGAAGCTTATCTTCATCTTCTCTTCATGGGATATGTACAACGACCCCTTGCCTTCACCCTCTATAGCGACTTGAAGACCTCCATTTTATGACTCCAATTTTGACAGATCTTACCCGTAAATTCATTCGTGACATACTGCTTATTGCTGGACTAAGCCTGTGACCTTGTCCTCGATTTCTTTATCCGATAGTCCTGTACGGGTTTGTGTTAGCATTTGTCTTCTGTCCAAGCATTGTATTCCCTCTTCCACATGCTCCCTCATTTCTTCCGGTTCTCAGGTCCTGGGTTCCCATCTGCATCTCCAATTCATAGTCATCTCCTCTTCGTTTCGCTCCGCCCGCTGCAGTTCCCCTCATACCCATCTTCGACTCTTTCCCTCCTTCTCTCATCCGCACTCCATTCAAATTGCCCTATCGTTCCACCTCCCATCTGGCCCTTTCGAATGTTTCCCCCCAAGCCGAAAATTCCTCCAAAGCCCATACTCATACCCATACCCAATAAACCATATACTGTAAACCACATAACACAAAAACCGAAAATAACCTACCAGCCAAATCCTCACTGACCTCCCTTCCAAACTCATATCTTGCGTAAACCTTTGGTTGTGTACCAGCCGCCTCTCTCAACATTATTGGTGTGTTTGGGTTGTGCTTTTTCATCGTTGGGTATGTTCTTGCGAGGAATGATCTAGAGCGGGGTTTATCAGATCTAGCTTTGGTGCAGGAAACCTAGTAGATAGCATAGAGAGGCCGACGGAGAAAGGAATCTGCGCGGTGAAAATGTGGACAGAGTATGAGAATATGAGAATAAATCATACCTAGTAGCATCACTATGAGCACCGGTCTGACAAAATAAAAACCTGACCTCCTTCAAGGTCTGCGAGAATGCGTATTTGGCCGACATATTGGTAGATATCTTTTCTTTGCTTTCTGAACAATTTCTTGTCTATAGTCTCTTTTGTTTGTCGGCGCAATACAGTTTCGAATTTTGGAAAGTCAATGGTTCGTCGCAATTACAAGCTCAAAGTGAAGCTATCCGGAGATTGATATTGCGTTGTAAGTCCACAGTGGTTCCCGTAAATTCGTACTTCTGACAATTGTTTTTCCGTTGGATTCAGCCACAACACTTATGAACAGACATAATTTCACTAGCCACCCGTGCCATCCTCCGGACGGACTCCGACATCAAGGCACAACAGAAAGTGTTCAACAAAGTTTGACGAGCCAGAGAGTTGGATATTCGGATTTGGTTGATTTAATAAGTGAAGATTGGAATTAAATCAAAATTAAAAGATTGAATTGTAAGTAATTTTTCTCTGGTATTTATCTTATATTCTATTCGAATTTTAGTATATAAAAACAAGACGGGGGAAAGGTGAAGCTTGCTTTGAGAATATATAGAACGGATAAATGATGTATAACGAATACTAAACTCCGGCATAGCAACAGTTATTTCCATCCGTCTACTTCAAATACCCCAATCCATACCATCAACAACCTCACACCTTGCCACCTCACCACCTCGCACCTAACCATCATGTCCCCCTCCACCCTCACCCGCGCTCTGCGCTTCAACCCAACCTCTATCAACAAATTCGTTTCCTCGACTTCTTCTTCCAGCAGCGCCGCATCTCGTTTCTTCACTTCCAACGCCTCGTCTGCGCGCCAATACTCCACATTCAGAAATACATTTGCACGAACTCGTTTTGCGGGAAAGCAAGCAAAGAGATTTCAAAGTACAGAGGCTGCTGCTGCCACTGCGACTGCGCAAGTCAGTTGGTTCAAGAAAATGTGGGATAGTCCGATTGGTGTGAAGACTGTCCATTTCTGGTAGGTTTTAGTTGTTTTTCTTTCCTTTATGAATTGGACTGTATTTGAGCTAGTCGGTGGGAAATGGGACGAGGGGAAGGGTATGCCAGCAGGAAAGTGCATATGTTTAATGGGGGAATTTCATGTAGAAGAGAGACGATAGTGGTTGGAGATGCTGGGAATTGCATATTGCAAAGCACATTACCAAAGAAATGAACAAAAGCTAACAATGTTAAACACAGGGCTCCTGTCATGAAGGTATACAGATTCCTTATCACATCCCCCAGGGTTCATTTATCTATCAGATTCGGGTTACTTCCAAGCTCCCAAAGACTCTCCCCGCACACAACCCACTTCCTCGCTCCAAGTCACCCTTTCAAAGCAGTTGATCAATAACTAATGTCTCAATCAGTGGGCACTCGTCTTAGCCGGTATCTCCGATCTTGCTCGTCCCGCCGAGAAGCTCTCTCTCACCCAGAATGCTGCCCTCACTGCCACTGGTATCATCTGGACTCGATGGTGTTTAATCATCAAGCCAAGAAACATTCTGTATGTTCACTTCTTCCAATCCTCCTTGAAGTTCAATATCATTGCATTATTCCACACAGAACTAACAAATCCAAAGTCTTGCAACCGTCAACTTCTTCCTCGGCATGGTCGGTGTCGTCCAAGTCACCCGTATCCTCCTCCATCAACGCAGCGAAAAAAACAAATCGCTCACCGATAAAGCAACAGAGGTCGGCCACGAAGTTAAGGGAAAGGTCGAGAATGCTATCAAATCATAAATTTATATCCCGCAAGAAAGACATGACATGGGAGAATAGCTCTTTTCCCATGGATAGCCAAAGGAACTCCTGGTAGAGAACTGAAAACAAGTGCATACTAAAGTTCCAAAAAGAGCAAATTTGCGAACTTTCTTTTCCACCTTTCGTTCGTCCTAGCGAATAGGTAGACGAAGAAAACCAGAATTGAACAAAACGTAGTACAGAGAATTTCCTTGGTGCGAGGCTTCTTTCTTATTCGCCTTTTTTTCTTCTTCTTCTTGCAATGCGCTGCCATACAATGCGAAATCTACATTCTGAGGTATATGAGAGGGGTTGAAGTAAATTTCGATGAATTAATCAGTAGTTCATCATAGATAGCTTTAGCGTGGATGAGTGTGAAGGATGGAGGAGGAGAGCTGGAATTGTACATTACTATACCTAAGTTTTATCGATTCGAAAATTCTTACTTTCTTTTCTTGTTACTTCGTGGTTGTGTTCATGATACTTTGTGCTATGTTGAACTGGTGTAATAGGGAAGGGCGTGTGATTTGGCGAGAAAGGTCGCTTGTCTATCTCACCTCATCTCGGCTGCATACCACCTTTCGTCTAGCGGAGGTTTTATGGCAAGGCTTCTGCAATGATTATGTGATTGCATGATTGTATAGTTGCAGAGTTTTTGTTCGATTTATTCGATTTCTCATCATGGTACTGTACATTTGTACATACATTTGTCCTCCACTCCTATCTTTCTTCCTCTTCTCCCTCCCCTATTGCACCAAATACACTTCCTTCACCCGCCCCTCCACTACACGTGCATATCCCATACAAAGCCAGCAAAATACATACACATATCCATCCAGCTAGTACTCCAGTCAGATTCATGCATCATATTG
Source organism: Botryotinia narcissicola (assembly GCA_004786225.1). NCBI lineage: Eukaryota > Fungi > Ascomycota > Leotiomycetes > Helotiales > Sclerotiniaceae > Botryotinia > Botryotinia narcissicola. Next base: position 7,882 of record PQXJ01000685.1, on the reverse strand, counting down.
CCCTAGTCCATTCAGCCGTTCCTTTCCAAACATATCCAACGCCCAGAAATTCCCATCTTTCTAATCATCTCAAGATCCATCCAAATATGCTCCGTATGCCAAGCCAAAATCCTGATATTATTGCAATAATCCACCATTTCGTTTCCTCGCCGATGTTATCATCTTCATCCATTCTCATATTCCATTCTCTCTTCCGAGAATCAGCCAGTCCTGTCACCCTCTCCATATCTACATTGCACGGTTCCATCCTCTAACCGAATAAAAAGAGAAAATACTTCCGTCTACATAACGGAACATTCCTCATTATTCTTCTGATTAGCCCCTTTGGATCTCGAGATCCTTTCTCTGCCCTTGTTACTCTGCTTTCCACCATTTCGTTTAAGTTCTTCGAGCTTTTCACGAGCCTTTGGGAAATTTTGCGCTACATAGTTGATCAGCCATCAACTCTCAAGAATTATCCTAGAGAAAAGAGAAGAAGAACAAGGAGCTGTGATGAAACAGAAAATGAAAGAAACCTACCAGCAGCTCTCCAATACCACCTCTTAGCATCTTCCAAACTCTTTGGCGTACCAATACCCTCCTCACAATAATAACCCATAGCATATTCAGCCTTAGCTAATTTTGCCATTGCTGCCTTTCTCGCCCACAGATAGGCCTCTGTATCACTCTGTTGCAAGATGTTTTCGTGGCCCGTCAAATACCAACCACTAAGTGCCAATTCACTTTGATGTTCTTCCTGAACCGCTGCTTTAGAATACCACAAAATAGACTGCCTAGCATCAATTGGGCAATTGAATTGACCATACTCGAAAGCTTGGCCCAGGCGGAATTGTGAGAATTTGTAACCGAGATTAGCCGCTTGTTGAAAAAGCTGGAAGGCATATGCTTCATCGCGAACGAGGGATGTATTTTGACCTTGTGGTGCTTCGTATAGGAGACCTAATTCGTGTAAAGCGTGGGGGTTTTCAGGATCTGCGCGTTCAGCAGCTCGTTTAAGCCAAACAACGGCTTCGCCAGGGTTGATTGGTTGACCCAGGAGCCCTTTCAGTTGAATCATACCCATTTTATACATGGCAGGGGTGTCTCCAAGAGTGGCAGCGCGTCTGTACCATTGAATAGCTTTGAGAGGGTCTTTACGAGTACCACCTCCCTCCTCGTTGCCAAGTTCACAACAAACTGCAGTTCTGTATGCAGCTTGTGGATGATTAAGCTTTGCGGCAGATTGGTAGAGGGTAAATGCTTCCTTCTCGTTGACTTCAAGCCCCAACGCACCACGACCGTAACAATCTGCAAAATAGAACATTGCATCTGGGTGTTGAGCTTCTCTCAATTTCTTAAGGACTTTGGTAGCTTCAAATACATACTTTTCTCTTGCTTTATTGCGTGCTCGTTGATCAGCAAGAGGCGCAACTAAAACATCCGATGCCTCGACCAATTTCTTCACGAAAAGTAGAGGAGTCTCGTGATCGTTTGGATTACCATTTTTATACTTTAGTCTCAGACGATCTAGCTCAGCCTGAGTTACTGGTTGTGCCGGAGCTTTGGTTGGAGTAGGGCCTGCAGGGGAAGAACCATTGGATACTGGTATCGGAGTATTCGATTGAGGTGAAGGATTAAAGCCCCCATAATTGCGCATGGGTGGCGGTTTAATATTTTGTTGTTGTTGAGCGAAAGAGTTAGGTATTAGACCAGCTCGAACTGGGGGAGCATGAGGGGGTAAACCACCTTCTGGGGTGCCTTGCTTTTGTAGACTGTTTTGACGAGCGCCTTGAAAGCCTCCATTCTGTGGACCAGGGTAACCGCCATTCTGGGGCGAAGGGCCATTCTGATATCCTCCAAACTCAGATTGTGGCATTCCACGACCAGCTCCAGGGGCTGCAGACATACTTCTTGGCGGTGGTTGAAACTTTGGTGCTTGAGGAGGATATGGGTCATACACTTGATCTTGTGGCATGCCTTGATATTGGTTATATTGGATATCTTGTTGTCCCCAGCCATCTTGAAAACCTTGCTGTGGCATGTTGGGAATTGGTGGCGCATCCCCTGCCATTTCAAAAATTGCCGTTTGAGCTTGAGCTTGAGCTCTGAAGTCCGGTTGAGATTTTACAGGTTTGACTTGACGCAGGTTGCCATTCCTTTCCATGGGATCAAACCCAGGCCCAGGTCCACCTGCTCCAGGTTGAATATGGGCTTCAATCGAGGTACCTCTTCTATGTAGAATTCTCTGTGGAGCCACATCAAAATCTGGCATTTCCGTCGTATGATTATGTACAGGAGGTGGAGGTGGAGCTTCATAATATGCATCATAAAACTGACCAAGACTTTCATCCGGATTTTGATCAGCGTAAGAATTACCTTGATAACTATCCTGCTGGTATTGCTGTTGAGGTGGGGGTGGAGGTGGTTGAACAGATTGTTGGCTTGGGTATGTTCTTTGTGGTGGTGGCCTTGATCCGGTTGCTGTAGCAGGTCTAACAGGCATACTACGTCCAATAGGCCCATTATATGGCGCACTCATCCCTGGAGCTTCAATTGAAGAAGTTGGAGGAGCATTTCCCATGGGTCCGGGATTATCTGGCGAAGTCATGCTTCGTTGTGGAGGACTAAAATTTTCTCGATCATCTCGAATTGGTGACATGGGGTTTCCATATTGATCATAACCACGATCTCCATAACCATTCTGTCTAGGTGCACCGCCATATCCTTGTCCTGGAGGTGGACCGCCTCTCTCTGAAAAATCTTGTCTGGGTGGACCTTGAGTCATACTCCTTGGTGGTAGACCTCTTCGTTGATCTGGTATCCCTTGAGGTGGATATCCTCCTCTTGGTGCACTCCCTTGACTGTCCATTGAAGGTCGGCCATAGTCATCAGTGGACATACCCCTCTTCGGTCCAAAGTTATCATGACTTCCTCTACTTCCAGCAGTTCCGGGCCTTTTCTGTGGGGGACTCGAAATATCTATTGCACCCAATCCTTTGGTAATTTCCTGTTCTGTGGACATTGCTGTCTTTTTCTTTGCTCCTGGAAATGAAGGAAAAGGGCTATCAAAAGATGATGTTCCAGCTTCTGGAGATTTAGGAGGTGTCACTAAAGGTTTCCGAGGTCGTTGTTCTAAAAATCAAGTCAACCTAAGCATTCACTTCATACGACTTTCTTCCACTCACGTCCTGGTGCAGGTCTCATACGGTCATCCATTGGCCTACCATTTCCATTCACAGGACCATTATTTGGAGGATACCCACCTCCCTGTGGTCCTCCATGCCCAACACGGTTTGGAGGAGGCCTTTGCATTGGTCCACCTCTACCATTTGGAGCAGGTCCACCTCCTCTGGGTGGCATCCCACCTCTGCCATCCGCAAATTGTTCTTGTTGTAGAGGATAATTCTGATTTGGTGGATAACCTCTACCTTCTCCATTAGAGTTTGGAGGATACCCCCTTTCACGTCCCTGCGCATTTGGAGCATAACCACCTCTCCCCCCTCCATTCACATTTCCATAACCACCCCCATTCATATTTCCTCTGCCTCCGCCATTCATATCCTGATACCCAGCATTGTAATCTTGCCCATATCCATTATCGTAATTCTCATATCCATAACCCTCTTGACCATAGCCATCATATTGTTGTTGTGAATATTGCTGTGCGGGAGCTTGCTGATATCCTTGTGCTGGACCCGGTCTTTGGGCGGCTCGTCCATTATATGGCCTCTGTGACTGTTGCTGGTATCCCTGATCATATGTCATGATTTCCTCTTTGTGCCTCTCCTTCTTATTCGATCCAACCTCGATTGCCCTTGCCCTCGTGTTCTTTGGCGCAAAATCTTAACAAATTGTAATGACACTACAACGATCAATCCATGGAAACCAATCCCTCGAAAAATCTATGTTTTCGTAATCCAAAAATTAAATAAGCTTGAGAACTCGGTCTGCATTCAAAGAATTGAGACTATCGCTGTTGTAAAGGGTTGATCAATCAATGTTTCGGGAATTGGTTCACTTCGTTCCAGGTAGGAAATGTTGTTATAACTCCACAACGCGACTCAAGTTTGAGGATTGTCTCGGTATTTGTTCGCACGAAAAGCAGTACTTGTGTGAATGTAAAAGAAGATAGGAGAGAAGACTTGAGTGAGGGCCTCTGTCGATTATGAACTTCCTATGGTGAAGAATACAAAAAGAATGCGTAATGTTATTAGTTAGTTGTGAATTCTGAAGAGGGTTTTCAATGTTGAAGACGGCTGGTCGGCTTGGGTGGTTGTCTCAGAGAATGCGGAGTGGGGGCGAGGCAGGGCAGGGTAGCAGGGTAGGAGGGCAGGGGCGCTAATAAGGTGGATGGGGATGGGAACAATCAATACGCAGTATACGAGACGAGATGTGTGATATGAATTTGGTGATGGGATGTTATCTCGGTCAGATAATTCGATTTGTTGGCGAGTATTTTGATTCTTCTTGATTTGTCGTCTATTGCTCGGCTTGTCTGTCGCGAAATGGAACCACAATAACACGACCACTGGTAGATTGAGGAGCTTCTTAAGCTTCTTGAATGTTGTTGGTTATGGTTGGTTCTTGTTGAAATATATGGAGTCTATTTTCAGTAGCTAACGTTGAAGATTCCGATGTTCCGACTTCTTGGACTCTTGGCTTCTGGCTATCAAAGTTATGTCGTTGTGTTGTTGGTGCAGAGGAAGAGCATTACTCGGTTCTTCTGGTGTTGACAATGTTATGTTCATGCGAAAGTTAAGTTCGTCTCAGGTGAAAAGAGGGAAAAGTCATGATTCGGATAGTCCCTTGGTAATATATCTGATAATATCATCAGTCGCCTAGTCGCATGCACCGTACAGAGCATTATAAAATGGGAATTTTAATCTAATAATCGTTCTATCATTCATATGCATGCAACCTGAACCCTTTGAACAATTTCTCGCGCGTTACATATATGACAAGGGACTTTAACTTTCCCATCATCACTCACCAGCAGCCATAATTGGAGTCAGGTCCGAACGAAGAATGATTGGCTATCGCACTGTAACCAGCATGTTGATGCTTGCTCCACGAGATTCATGAGATCCACTGTATCAGAGAAGAGATGAGAAACATGGCGTTCAGAGACCAAGTTTACATAAGATATAAAAGATCTTGGATCTTGTGATGTTATTGAGTTCAGCTGAGATCAAGGGGCTTGTGTCTTTAAATCTTCGTCATCAATCATCAATCATCAATCATCAATCATCAATCATCAATTCAAGATGGATGAATGAAATTGTTGAAGAGGACAAGGAGGTTGACGTGCTTGAACTGAACTGGGCTTTGGATAGAGAGTCATTCTGTAACGGCATTACGACGTACATCATTAGATGTCTTGGCCATCCGAACTTGATGAATGCAGAGAGATAGATATCAATGCGTGGGAGGTATCAGGTATTTATGGCATTTTCGAGGTAGTTACTTAATGTACTTACTTACTATCTTGACCGCCGGCAGTTGCTATGTGAGAATTATAAAATAAAAGAAGTAGGTCTGGATCTGGATATATTCCTGATCATTCTACCCGAGTGGTGAGTATTGATTATTGGGAGAAGTATTGAGTAAAAGAGCATCATCAGCACCACCGAAAATCTCATTCAGTAAGCATCCTCAATGCAATGCTCCCTTCAATATAACCTCATTTCCGGGAATGATCCAGCCATGCTCATGTTCATGCTCATGCTCTTCTCTTGCTCTTCTCATTTCCGTCTCATCCCAGTTCCCCCATAACCCAATCACATCAACTAAAAACTGATGAAATCACTCTTCTCCAATTTGTCTTTCCTTACGCCACCACAGCCGCAATCTTCATTAAAAAGCCTACCTAATAAGCCACAACAAGCTCTGCAGATGATCCCAGCTTTGAACCGAAAATCATCATGTCATTGATCAAATTATCAACGTTTGACTTCATCGCCGAAAACATCTCAGATATTACAATTACCGACCTAAATTTTTGATTTTTATACCCAAGGAACAAGAATATATTGAATTAAAACAAAAGCAAAGATGCCACCAAAACCCACTAACTGGCGCATGTATGGCAAGATGGCTGTTGCGTATGTTTCCCTTCCCATCCCTTCCTCTCTCGTTCTCAATTTCTTCCCACAACTTTCCCATTGTCCCCCTTTCCAAAAGAAGAACAAAGTACTAATTCCTCTGTCATTAGAGGCTTGACATGTTGTGTCGGCGGTCCAGCTCTGATCTACTACGTTTCTCCAACCGAAGAAGAACTCTTCCTGAAATATAATCCAGAATTACAGAAGCGCAGTTTGGAGAATCGAGTAGGGAAACAAGAGGATTTCGATAACTTCGTGGCAAGATTGAAGGAGTATAGTAAGAGTGATAAACCGAGTAAGTTTGTTTCTTGGATTGTTCGTTTCAAGGCGGAAAGCTGCGGAGAGATGGGAATTAGGATGGAGAAGATTTCCAAAGACATCAAAGAAAAACTACAAGGGGAGACACATGAGGGTTTTTACGAAATCTATTTACACTTGACAATCAAAAGAAACATACTAATCTGCTTCCACAGTCTGGGTCGAAGCCGAAGAAGCCGCACGCAAGAAGCGTAGTGGTAAGATAGAAGAACAAGCCAAATTGATGCGAGAGATGCAAGAGAGGAAAGAAGAAATCAAAAAGAGTGGAACAAAATTGATGCCTGGTGGAAGTCTTTAATTGCAATTAAAATGGCAAAGGAATGAAATTTGTACAACTATGGACATGGCGTTTGGCTAAGTCATTATCTTTGATGATGAGAATTCTGAGGTTGGCGTAGAAGGGAGGAATGAAAATCTCAATGGGTGGGTTTTTGAAGCTGTATAGTTGTATAGCTGCTATGTAGAGTATGATATGATATGATATTGATATTGATATTGATATTACGTTTACTTGGAGGGCCGAGGTCTTTGAATACATCATGATCTGAGAAATTTCAATGCTGTGTGTTTTCGGATCCTGGATATTCTTTGATTTCAAGCATTAGATGAAATGATTTCATGAAGTAATTATTGGTAGAAATCGAGAAACCTTTTACCTGCTACATTTCCGTCATTGCTACCAATAGATCTCCCTAATGATAATGAATATCACAGATCATACAGCTCGATTTCCCCTTCCCCTCGTCTGATACTCATGAGCAAATCTTTCCAGTTCCCATACTCTCTCCTCTACACAAGATAAAACAAAATTCGACACAATCTCATAGATATCGCATGTGAACGACAAATTAACCCTGGTCTCATCACTCAAATCTATATAGATAATCGTATAGCATACTCGTGAAATACTTTTACCAGATGCAGAAAAGAAGATAAAAGATCCATATCACATTTCCCTACCAGGTACTCATTATCTCGACAACCAATTCTAAATTTCATACGCAAATAATGACAAATAAAGATCCCCCCTCACCGGAAACCCAATTACCCCGCCCCACCCGACACGACCCCTCTTTAAAAAAATTCTTTCACCCCACTACAAACTTCCTTTATATATGCTAAACTCGGCAGTCTTTTTAACAAACACTCTTCATTGCTCAGATGAATCAGGCCTGCTGGCCCAATGGCAAGGCGCTTGACTACGAATCAAGAGATTGCAGGTTCGATCCCTGCGTAGGTCAAATTTTTTTACTTTTTTTTTTTGGTGGCGTACTGGGGGTACGTGATTTGTGGATTTTGTTTTTGGGGGTCAGATGGGAGATGAGATGGGGAATGAGAGACGGATGGAAATGGTGATTGTTTTTTGGGAGCTTGGAAGGAGGAGAGAAAGTGAGGGTATTCTTGGGTTTGGAGATTGGTGATTGGTGGTTGGTGGGGTAGGTAAGGTATTATGTTATGGTTTGGAGGGGAGGGGGAGATGGAGG
>PQXJ01000684.1:0-13953 GCA_004786225.1 Botryotinia narcissicola | reverse complement strand
GTGGGTGGATGTTGTTGTGGGGGGGTTGGAGGTGGGGGAGAGGGAGAGGGAGGAGAAGTTTTGAGGTACATAATGTGTAGGTAGATATCAAGAGAATAGGAAACCAAAATAAAACAGTGTTGAATACCTACCCCAACACAAATAAAATCGTCCCCAATCCAATCTTTCCTTACCTGGGTACTTACTTACTTACTCACCTCCAATCTTGTCCCGTACATATCCATCCACCCTCGAACCAATCTCCATCTTACATTCCCAACCCCATATCTCAGAAATGCCAAATCGAAAGATAAAAATCGCACGTTATGATTAACTTGAAGAAGTTTCTTATTCCATGCATACATATCTGACAAGCTACGATATCTACCCAAGAACCATCATATAATCATATAATCACACCATCACACAATCACACACAAGCATATGAATATATTCCATTTTTCATTATCATAAATACTAGTTATGTATATTACATATATTATCAAATCAAATTAGATCAAATCCCAACATAAATCATAAGTATCCAAGTGACCGCACTCAAACCTCGATATCACGGATTCCATGAACCTCGGCGTCAGTTAGATCCATGACCGGCGGAGCCCAAGACGAGTTTTTTGATTTTGGGGAAATACTATTGTTGTGTTTTGTTAGTATGATTTCATATTTATAACAACAAATCGACGAAAGAAAAAATGGAAATGGAAAATGAGAAAACAGAAACTTACAGGAGTACCGAAACCGGTTGCCGCGTCCCAGCCAGTTGTTGCAGGGAATCTATTAGTACCGCATCCAGTTGCAGATTCCACCGTCACATCTGTGAATGCTTTATATCCCTTCTTATACAACCAAGGGTTTAACCATCCCAAAGTTGGTTTTCCTGCTGCGATCAACGCATCGTTGATCAAAGCGAGAATTGCCGAAGCAGTAGGAGTAGCAGCTGAAGTTCCATCGAGGTGAACAGTAGTGCCGTTCCAAACCGTGATGTAAGCGTATCCTTGGGCAGCAATATCTGGGAAGGCGCGTCCGGTCGCGTTGAAGAAGCTTGTGATATTCTTTGGCAGAGAGGCGAGATATGGTTTAACAGCAGCATCTTGCCAAGAAGGACGAGGGAAGTAGCGAGAAAATCCACCGCCGGAGACATATCCATTGCGGGCATCGGTAGCTACGACTTCTGGGTTGATGAATTTGGTTCCGCCAACTGATGTAACGTAAGGACAAGTAGAAGGAAACATGGCGAGGAAAGTAGTGCTGTTGTCCACATTCGAAATACATGTACCATCTGCTCCGACACCGTTATCTCCAGATCCGAAAAGAACGGAAACACCTCTGGCTCCCAATTGGGCAAAGCCTTTGCAGACGGAAACGGCGTAAGAGTATGGAACAGTTTGTTCAGTATCTTGGTATGAGTTTCTGACAACTCCTGGAAGATTCTTTTGGCTGAGTACGTATTGTAACCATACGAGGTAAGGCTCATTAGTATCAGTAGGTGTTTGCTCATCTGGGGTAAAAGGAGGGGAGCCTCCGGTTGTGTAAGCGATCAATGGAGTTGGATAACCAATTCCCAACATGGTTTCAGAATCCAAATTTCCTTCAAGATCTTTGCCAGCTTTGAGTTCTGTAGCATTTTCTTGACCTTGATCATTGTTACCCCCATTAATAACTTTTACATCAAAACTGTATGCTGCTGATGCTGCTTCTGGTCTGTATTGTTCAAGGAAGAGTTTGGTGTCAGATCGGTTGTTAGATTCACCGAGGTAGTTTGTAAGAGCCATCTTATTTTTGCCAGCTGCTTGAACCTTGTAGTCTACGGTACCGTAAAGAGTTCGAAGACAAAGTGGGGTTACGGATGAGACATTGCATACATTTGTCGCAGTTTGTCCAACGGTAGGAGGTTTGTAGTTTGATGGTGCTAATGCTTGATATTCTGCAGCTTCATTGATTTTCTTCATAGTCTTTGCTACAGGGCGTGGTTTGAAGAAAGAATTGGTAGGTTGGATTGTCTCGATGTGATCGTGGAGATGAAGAGGTAAAGACCATTCTGGGGTGCGAACAATGTATTCTCCATCTTCATGTTGATATGTTGAATATTCGGTGTCGAGAAGAGTCTCAATATCCTCAATGGAGATGGTAACTTTAATCCAATCTTTCGCTGGACTGTATTCAAGAGAGGCCGGTTCAATGTTGTTGTCTTGAAGCCATTCATGAACGAGATTATGAGTTTCGTCAGAAGGCTTAACAAGATCATTCACCTCATCAGCACTAAGATGTTGACCATAACGATGGTGATCAGGATCAGAGACTATGAGTTTGTTAGTTGATCTTCAATCTCAATTGCTTACTTCCTTGGTTTTCGAAAGAATTATTCATACCTTCATAAAGATGACGTTCCAATTCATCGAATTGACCTTGCTTCAAACCAATTTGAAGATTAATCATGTGGTTTGAACGATCAGGTCCCATTCTTTGCCATTGAGCTGGTGGATGATGAGTTTCCTTCACAGCATATGGAGTACGAGCTTTGATCGGAGAGCTCGATACCAATCCGACTGCAAAAAATGCCGCGAAGGTAGCAATTGAAGTCACCATGATTGCTAATTGATTGATCGAGGTGAAGAGGAAAGCCTACTCCTTTCGAAGAGGTAGTGGGAATGAGGGGTATACATATATTTATTCCTCCCAATAGAACACTCAATCATCAATCTAGCTTTTAGCTCTGTATTCACCAGAGTAGCTCAAGAGTAATAGCTCATATCCAGAACAGGCAATACGATTAACTCTCACCCCATGTCCCCATGTCCTACCACACCTTATCAATCGCAAATGCATATCGGCTCGTGTAGCGAGGTTTTGGTAACGATCAACCTTCCTTTTGTAGTATCGTGTGAAGGTAAGGTATCATGGATGAATGAAGTGGCGATGCATTTCTCCATCTTTTTCAATCTTGATATGGAAGGTCGACAAGTGATGGTGCGGTGTAAGCTACAGCTACAGTTTCCATATGTCATATATACATTACCATACATTTCTACGACCCAAGATTGGTGAATGAAATTACAATGGTTGATATATTCGGGAGTTGTACAATCAACCTTGGAATGTGGTGTCGCTGATGGTTAATCCATTCGGGACATTCTCCGCTCCAGTAGATAAGAAAGAATCTTTGCATGGGTTGTGGAATTGCTCGGGCCGGCTTGGAACCAACCACCATCAGTCAACAATACCTACTATCTATCTACTACGTTCAAACAACAATCTAATCGTCGTCTTAAAAATAATACATCTTCATATCCGTCAAAGGTATAGGATATCTCTCGAGATGCTAATCAGGCTACAACACGCCTCATAGTTGGGAATGTCTTTGTCTCACGCGGCATCTTGGCGCTTACACTCGATTGAAAGCTTTACTGCTGCATAGCTTCATTGTTTAAACATTATCAGAATTAACATCGCAGATAACTAAATACCAATACAGGAATTCAATTCCACACCTCCCGAATTACCAATTCCAACATCTCTCAATTCACTACCTCTTAAATCACCCACCAACAATGACCTTTTCCCTCTCCCTCTCCCTCTCCCTCTCCCCCCTCCACCTCCTCCCCACCCTCTTCGGAACAATCTTCATCCTCTTCGGACTCAACGCCATACTCCGCCCCCTCCACGCCCTCACCTTCTACCAATCCCTTTCCAACTCCCTTTCCCCCTCCCTCCCGCAAACCCCCTCCAACACCATCCTCATCGAAGCCCTCATGACCATCTACGGCGCACGAGACATCTTCATGGGACTCGCCATGTACGCCGCGTCCTACTATCGCAATTACAAAACACTAGAATGGATCGTGGTTGCGGGGAGTGGTGTTGCGTTTGTGGATGGGTGGGTGTGTTGGAGGGCTGGAGGGGGACAGGGAGATCATTGGGGTTATGCGCCTGTACATGCGGTTGTGGGGGTTTTGCTGGTGTTGGGGTATTGAGTATGATTAAGGTGTTGAGTTGCTCTACGGGTTCGGAATATTCAAATGGCTTGATTGTTTCGAATCGATTGGACATTCCAGACTTTTTTCGGATTGTTCTAAATGAATTCAGAATTTAGGGTCACAAGATTATCGCCATGTCGTTGTTTCAATTGTCAAGTGTGAAGATTCAGCTTGCATATTTTGCTTTTCACACCGCAAAGCAAATCGTCGCATTCAATCACACGTGGAGTATTCAATATCCATGAACTCTTCCAATTCAATCTACATTTACCTATAGCGAAGGTCGGTAGAGGTCTTACTTCAATGCTTCGTACATCGTTCCTTCCGGACATATGACAGTTTCCGAAGCTCTTTGATTCCTGTTCATCATTTCCAACCCCGGAAAGATCCCCAGTAAGTTCACAATAGCAACAATAAAAAGGAAGCCCCCATCCTCGTCGTTGTCCCTCCTATTATATACTTGCGCTCCCACCGCCGCACTGGCTTCCACGACTACATCAATAAGAGCTCCTCCGCCGTTGATACCCGCGTCTTCTTTTTGCTAGTCCCTCCACAAGACAGTCAAACCTCCTGTAGGTAGAGCTATTGACCCCATACAAACAAGCAATTGTTACCATCTACACCATCATAATGATAAAACTCCCAGAGCATGGATTTATATCCCGGAAGGCAATCTCTAACATCTTAAAAATAATGACAAACGAAGCAAGAGCCTCAGACAAACATCGTGAAGACCTAGAATCATTTAGGAGACGCATTGCCAAGGCGTATCGACAGTGGAATGAGACATCATTCGATAGTAAGTTCAAAGAGGTAGTGACTCAACATTTCGATCTCTTAGCGAATTTCAAACCTGCCATTGTCCATGCGGTTAAATAAGTGTGTCCTTCGACTGACGAGTGTCTTTCGAGAATCATCTTGGCGAAGGGATTGGAAATACGGTCTTTCTGCTAATACTCCGAAACAATTGTCTTGATAGAAAATGGACGAAACCAGGCGGGTGGGAACAATAGAGATAATTTCTTATGTACTTCGAGGTTCAAGTCTCTATTTTCGCTGGCCACACCAGTAGATCAAGGTATCTCCTCCTACACTCAAATCATGTTGAAGAGTCGATCTTTCACGTTCCTTTATCAGCAAATTTCTCATATTTTCTAATTCTCGCAACCGCTTTATATACCTGGCAATATAATCATCCATATCTTGCGTTGTTCCTCTGGTCTGGGAAGATAAATATGTACTCGGAATCCCTTCCTTCCCCGTTTCTTCCTGTGCCGCTTTTATCTGCAAAGTAACATGCATAGACGAAGATGCTCCGACCCGCAAAGTTGTACCCGTAGATGAAGGTCTTACTTTTTCAGTTTCTTCCTCTAATTGTTGTTCCAAAGTTTGAATTTCGACTTTTCTTCTCTCAATCAAACCCCTGATATACTGAAAACGGGATGCTGAACTCATATTTTCAGGTAAATCGTAAGGAGGAGGTCTCTCATTCTTAATTTCTTTTCCCTTATTGGATGGTTTTTGTTGATTAGGAAGTCCCGAACTAGGACGTGAATTTTGAGTGGAGGAGTAGGGTGGAAGATCATCATTCCTCGGATCATGCCTCAGTAGATTGAGGAGACAACGTGTTCTCTCTGGGCTGTTGACGTATGTGTCGCGTTTTCTTGGTGACTGTTGTGTATTTTTCTTCGTTTCGTTATTGCGATTGGATTGAATTTCCTTCTCGTCATTGTTGACATCATGCCTCATTGGATTGAGGAGAAAGCGTCTTCTCTCTAGACTGTCGATGGATCCATTGCATTTTCTTGGTGACTGTTGTGTATTTTTCTTCGTTTCGTTATTGTGATTGGATTGAATTTCCTTCTCGACATCGTTGACCTTTTGATGAATCGTGCCTTCTTCTTTATCCGGACTTGAGACTCGAGATAATTTGGATCGTAGTCTTGAAAACATGCTGGTTTCTATGCTCTTGTTATGCACAAGAAATCCCTGGAGTGGATAAGATGTAAAATGGAGAAGGGATATATTGTGCAAATGAGATGAGAATTGAGACAGTTGGTTGTAATGATGATTGGATGATTGAAACAATAGAAAGAAAAGGAGAAGAGAAGGAATGAGAAGAGGAAAAATCACCCTACTACTAAAGTTGACTACTAGGTAACTAACCAGCACTAGCCCTACAACTGACATCAAGACTTCTGGACCTTGGACTTTGTGGGGTACATAACCGATGAATTCCCGGTATCCGGCATCCGGTAGCCGTCCTCATATTTTCTTATCTACCTTTAAAATATCACAATCAGGAGAAGGATCAAATTGCAGTGTAGGTCTTGAGACAATGATGTGTACTCAGGAGCGATACTTGAGGTTTATACACTTAATCATAGAACATTATATATATTTAAAGATCGCCTAGTAAGGAATACTATTGTTACTTTAACGAAAAATCTATACTTCAACTTTTAAGTCCTCCGAGTTTCTCGAAAAATATTGACATAGAAAAGCTCTAATGAATAAAAACATTGATCAGCCTCTGATATTCCGTCAAGATTCCCGGTCGTATATATTCAATCACATCAGACGGACCCAGATCTTCCTCCAAAGGAGCAACACGTCCTATCAGCCTCGGGATGAATCCATTTGCTTTCCGTGCCCAGCTACTAATACTTTTATCCAGTTGTGCTTCTTTTTCTTTGAGATTTTCAATCAGATTAATTCGGGAAACTTCTTCCCATTTGGCTTGCAGAGTGGTTTCGTTGGTGAGCAAGGTGAGATCAATAGGGGTTGCTGGCTTTAAAGACAAGTTGCCGACTTTTCGGCCTAGACTGTTGCGGATAGGGAGGATTGGGCCATGCTTTATGGCTGAGGGTGGCATATTGTGAGGTTCGAGCTTTACACGTTTTCGAGACGGGGATGGATCATTTTCAGCGAAAGATGGTTGTGATGCCGCATCAGATTCTATCTGTCTTCCCCTCTGTTTATTCTTTATACGCTCCAGCAATGTCTTTTCTGCATCATTTTGGACCGCAGGAGGTGGTTCTAGGGGGTCAGTATTCATGGTTTGATATCCGTCTGCCGATTGACGAGGTTGAGCATCCATCGGTTGAGATCTGTTAACGGTCCATCTGGATGAGAACGTAGCCGACGAGCTTGGCTGATTATCTTGCGTTTTCGCATTTTCTTTGGAAGCCGCGAGACTAGTTATTTTTCGTGCTGCTGTGATACACAATTGGGTTTGAAGAACGGTATTTCTCGATGTTTGATCATCACTTTGATTGTATGTCAAGCAAGTTCTTGTGATGACGGCGAACGTAGCAGAGTTGCTATCATCCTTGACAAAAGATGACCACCGAGGAGCAAGTATCCTGCCATCAATACGATCATGAGAAGTAATGTCCCATGCTTGTAACTTTTTGTCGTCTCCAATCCCTGTGAATTTGAGTATCTTCAATATCGCTTTGAAGCTCGATATCAAAAGCTTCCTCTGGATGGCCGATATCATTGTCCAAATTGAGGATAACGAATCAACGGAAGCCAATCCATCAAGTAAGTTCGTAACGTCCATAAACTCGTCTCCTCCATCATTGCATTTCTGATAGAGATACCCTCTTGTAGCAGAATCTTTGAGCAATGCCCATAAGCTAATCCTTCGAGCATGACCAGAGCAGCAACTGAAATCCAATACTGCAAGACAATCCATCAAATATGGATTAGGTATGTGTGATGCATCCATTTTGCCAGCGTTAACCCAGTCTTCGAGTATCACGTCTTTCAAAGTCCAGCCTGCATCAAACTTGTATTTGACTCCCAAGGTAATTGTCAAGTATTGACCACCGGAGGCCTGTGCGGTTTTTTCTTTAATTTTCCAATTGGGAGGGCGAGTACCAAGTTCGAATTCGCGGTGTCGTGGATGAGAGATATATCGGTCAGGACAATCACACTGATCAATAGTATTAAATCTGGGTAATCTCTGAAACTGTTGGGAAGCTTGTGGTATAGGTCTCACACCAATCAAGAGGAGTTTAGCGGTATCAATGGGAGCCGTATTTTCGAATGAGTTGGCTTCTATCCAGCTAGACCAGTGACAGAGTACCTCCGACTCTAGTGGATGAATCGAGGATGTGCAGTGTTCGGTGCTAAGGAGTCTACCGCCACGAGTCTCAATCGACGAGACAGTTGATGCTTCGGTACATCTGAGTCTCAGGGGTCCCCATAGCTCCGCAAGATGATCTATAGACGAAGAGAGATAAAATCCGTCGCATTCAACTTTTGATAAATTCGAATTTTCGGGAATAAAGCTCAATGCCCAAACTGGCTGCTTGAGGAGTCCATTTAGGCACTTCAATCGTCGGGCTGCCAAGAACAATGCACCTTCAGGACACTCGATGTGCAACCCATCATTTAATGACCCGCTCGGCGTGCACCCAGAATTATCAAGATGCGAGCTGACAAATGATAGTAATGCGACATGCGCAACGCTTAAAACGGAGCTCAACAGATGGCAAATTTTTTGTTGTCGTTCTAGATTGTGCTTATCCACAGCCAAAACGGTTTGAGGGATACCTAGGCCAAGACTCACAACAATGTGCAATAGTATCTCTGCTACATCCTCTAAAGCAGAGTCTAGTAGCTGATCTTCATCTTGCCGAATGAATTCTTGCACCTCACGGAGAAGTTCGAGCAGTAGTGATAAGCTGGGCATACTAATCGGTCGAACATTGAGAACTTCTGGTCGATCTTTATCTGCCACAATAATATTATACGTGGAGCCGCTACAGAATCCTTCATTCTGTAGCAATTGCGTTCCTTTTATTATTGAAGATAACGTCTCTATACTTATTGACGCCTGACGCTGGACGTAGTTGTTTATTCTGAGCCGTTCATCAAAAGTTGGGCTGAAGAGTGTGGGTTTCGTTCTAATACCCAACTTTGGCAGCGATAATACGTATCGCCTACTATCTTCATCTTCTTCTATGTTCTCGAAGGTGTTTTGTCCTAGCTGAAGGATTCTGTGTTCAAGAAGGGCAATTTCTTCAGAATAGGAAGTGGGGTCCTTAATGAAGCGGTCAAGTGCACACCCAGAGGATGTTAGGTAATCCATAGGGCTTTGCGATTTTTGTTTGAGACTGAAAGTGCCACTTCCTTCAAAACCCCTTTCTTCCGCGTCGGAACTTGTAGCGCTTTTCTTGGTAGTATTTATCATGTTCAATTTATATTGATCTGTATCTAATTCTTTAACTTTCCCTTCTTGCGGCTTAGATGCTTCAGTATCTTGAGGGATCAAGCCCGGATCTAACTCAGCCGAATTTGACATCTGAGCGTCCTGAGACAATGCCGCATTGATTGTTGCATCGATCGTAGACTCTGGAACGTCATTTGACTGCTGATTATGACCGCCTTCGTCTCCGCTTCCGCTCCCCTTCCCCCGCCTGCGACGAGAGTACAAATGTGACGAAGACAGATCATCAAATTCTTCTTCGAAATCTCTTGGATGCATTGTATTTTAAAAATGAATATTATGCAAGATAGAAATCGTTTTGGTTTCTCAAAATGCCATGTAAGGTTACCTCTATTATACTTATGCATCATGGCTGAGTCCTGCGACACAACGCCCTCATTATACACCCTACCATCGTAGTGGGGTAAGCAGACACATCAACCAGGTTATCCATTGGTACAACGATGAAGAATACACACCACCCACAGGAGGCGTCATAAACTGCTATCAAATCAGCTCTTCCAAGAAGGGGAAACCTTGCGCCCTGCTGATAGAAGTAAATGCAGAGGGAGGCTGTGAAGATGCACTACATCCAGGCTGAGTTTTCGATTGTGTAACAATTTAGTGTTGAGAAAAGGAAATCGATTGCTCTGTTAGTCTGAGCAGATGCAGAGTAAGGCTGTGAAGACGCACGGCATTCAGGCTGAATTCTCGATTGTAATATCATTTGTTATTATGAAAATCAACGTCCTTTCACCCTAACAACATAAGCAGATGTACATTAAGGCTATGAATATGCAGTACATCCAGGCTGAGTTCTCAAGCATGATATGATTTGTCGTTGTTTGTTGAGATGTTGTTTGTTGAGATGTACTCGTTCGTTGATATCTGGATATTGGATAGAACAGTCTGTGTTCAGCAACAGCAAAGAGGCTTTCTTGGATTGAGAATAAATAGGAAAGTGCATTCTGTAAGAGATCAATGATACCTACACCAATATGGAAGTAATAGAAACCATCTGCCAATCAAACGCACCTACTTACCAAACAACAAGCCTCACCACCTCTTTACAATACTGGATTGCAATAACTATATTCAACAATTTCTTTCGAACAAAATAGACTGTTCAGTTGGCAGATACTCAGGTTTGTCTTCTTTTTCTAGAGCTAGGTAAATTGTATGTCTGATCTTGTGAGAGTTGCTATGACTTTTCAGTATGCAAATAGAAAATCTCAATGATATCTATGCGAACCAGATTCTTGTAGATATTGTATATTTCCCAAAATGAAAATATGATGAACTACTTTAGTTTCGAGTGCAAAATGCATAAAATTGAATGTGTATTGACATCAACGAAGAAACTACTGACCTTTTGACCTAGCGTTTCAGTTCCAGAAAGACTGACTAGCCTTAATGTATTTATTCCTTTGAACAAAAACATTAAATATCAAACATGGAAAAATTGGAACGAACAACTTTGATCATAATACTTACCAGGTATTCAGAGAACTCTGGCAACTATTTATGATCATTAAAGTGTTAGCCCATGGGGATGAATAGCCAGCAAGTAGTATTCTTGTCATAATTTCAGGAACCCTCAGAATGGACAAGTAGGTAACCAAGTCCCTCAAGAAACCTCAAAATGTCTCCAAGCATCTGTTCTCCCCTTCCTCTCTCCTCTCCTCTCCTCTTATTCTCCCCTACTTATCCCCCTCCCCCCTCCCTCCTTCCCTTTATCATCTCCCTCATCTCCTTCAATCAACCAAATCCCAGCATAAACAAGAAAACTCCAAATAAACAACTTCAAATTTTCAAATTCTTTCTATCCTCAATCGACTTTCTAGCCCCCATTATTAAAGTTAAGAACAACAAAATTTCTATATACCATTATTCATTTTCCATGATTGAAACTTATGAACAAAGAAAGAAGTGAACGTGATGAAAAAGGAGAGTGGAGTGGGAGGGGAGGGTGAGAAAGAGAGACGAGAAAGCAGAAAAAAGATAGGACTGGATGTGAAAAAGAAAAGGAAACCAGGAAAGAGTTAAAGAGCTGAAGAGCTGAAGAGCTGAAGAAAGACAATTCGATGACAATTGAGAACTCAGATTTGAATCTACTTGGTCTTTAATACTCTTGATTCACCGACCATCAGCCAATAGTGGATGCCCAATATAACACCAACAAAATTCTATTGGACCTTCAACCACATCGATGTTTGCAAAAGTAGTTGAAACACATTCAAAGCTCACATCTCACAGATCATGGTGAAAAAAAGGTATTGTAAAGTATTATTGTATTTGAGTTGTAAAATAAGACAGCAACAGCAGGGGAAGATACTGGTTGCAAAATACTCACCATATAATACAGTTGGTCTAGCGAGTCGTTTCGCAAAGAACCGGGTAATATTTGTCATAAACCATTCCACCCAACCAAAGAAAGAATTTTTACATTATGCCCTCGGAAAGCCCACATGAAGTTTAGTCCCCTCTCAAGGTATCCAAAGATACAAGAAAGGATCATACCCAACCTCTTAATATGTTCAAAGCCATAGACCACAATGTTTTTACCTAAACGCCCCGATGAAACCGATCAAAAAGCCTAAAGGGACAGCCACAAGCCGACGACCACGTAAATCAAGCCCACAAGTTGTAAACTTCTCTCCCAATGAAACGATCCAGAGAAAGCAGAAGGTATGTCTCAATAGCCACATTCTCCATAAGGAGTAGAGTCAAGAGCCCACAACCCACAAAGCCAACGACCCACATATCAACATGAAAGCATCTTCGAAAAGAATACTCAACATGTGACAAAGTACGGACAGACAATGGTAACCCTCACATGATATCATCAGCTTATTCGAAAGACATCTTCTTTCCCTTGAAGTCACCGAAGCCACCACGGTTAGTGCTGCCTCCGCGATCTTCACGGGCACCTCCACGAGCACCACCACGTCCTCCACGGTCACCGAAGCCACCACGTCCACCACCACGTCCGCCACCACGTCCACCGCCACCACGTCCACCACCACGGCCACCGAAGCCACCACCTTCACTGCGCTCTGGACGAGGAGTAGCATAGTCAAGTCTGACTGGACGACCAGCAATATCAGCACCCATCATGGCATCATAAGCGGCAGTAGCATCCTCAACGGAACCGAAGGTAACATATCCGAAACCCTTGGGGTTGCCAGTTTCCCTGGTGATTGTTAGTATGTGTAGACGAGTATGGTACGAGGATTAACTTACTGGTCAGTTGGAAGTCTGACGTTAACGACAGTGCCGTGCTCACCGAAAGCCTCACCAACAACGTTCTCATCGGCATCGAAGGAAAGGTTACCGAGGAAAAGGGTGTCGGAAGGTGGGTTCTTGGCTTCACCGAATTGAGCAGCACGGTTGTTAGCACGCTCTCTTGGTGCGGTGGTGTCACGGGGTGTGGAGAAGTCAACGTTGGCCTCACGACCATCAATGAGAGCACCCTTCTTGGCAGCAAGAGCGGCAGCAGCATCGCTTGACTTGACGAACTCAACGTATCCGAAACCCTTGGAGCGTCCAGTAGCCTTGTCACTGATGACACGAGCACCACTGATCTCACCTAACTTCTCGAACTCGCGGTAGAGCCACTCGTCATCAATGTTCCAGCTCAAGTTACCAACGAACAAGTTCTTGCTTCCGTTATCCTCAACAGCCTCCTCGGTCTTGGACTTCTTGGTTGAAGCCTCTGGCTCATCCTCGGCCTTACGCTTCTTGGATGGTGCTTCGGCCTCAGCCTCGCTGGCAGACTCGCTGTCAGAATCGGAAGAGTCGGAGTCGGATCCAGATTCCTTCTTCTCTTCTTCCTCCTCAGAGGAGTCAGAGCTATCGGAGTCATCAGAATCCTCCTATAAAGATGTTAGTATGCGGTTCAAGTTATGAAAGGTTGTAGGACAGATTGATGTTACTTACAGTAGCCTTGGCAACTGCCTTAGCAGCACCGTTGACCTTTGCCTTACCGGCATCGACAACATTTTGAACCTTCTTGGCAGCAGCAACAACTGGCTTAGCCTCCTCCTCGGATTCGGAGTCGCTTGAGTCGTCACTATCTTCGCTCTCAGAAGCAGCAGCCTTCTTGGCAGTCTTTGCGGCGGGTTTAGAGTCAGTTTCGGATTCAGATGATGAGGAATCATCTTCGGATTCAGACGAAGATGAGGAGTCAGAGGAGGATGATTCTACCTCTTTCTTCTCGACCTTAGCAGCCTTTCCGTTAGCCTTGGCCTTGGTGGCCTTTGGTGCTGGCTTCTCCTCCTCAGATTCAGAAGAATCAGAGTCGGAACCAGATTCGCTTTCGGAGGATGGGGTGGCAGCCTTCTTGACTGGCTTTGGAGCTGGCTTAGCGGCCTTGGTGGCAGTGGCCTTTGCGGTCTGTTTAGATTTAGCTTTTGTTGATTGAGATGGTTTAACGACTGCCGCATTCTTGACAGTTGAGAGTGGTAGTCTGACCTCAGTCTTCTTGGAAGCCTTAGCAACCTTGGTATCCTTGGTCTTTCCCATTTTGAATGATTTACTTCTTAAGAAGATGAATTGAGTGTTTTTGAAGAAGGATATGAAGAGATTGATATCTTTTAATCAAAAAACTGATGAATCGATACAAGAATTGAGTTGAAAAGGATGTATGATTGAAGGAGAAAACTTGAAAACTTGGGAGAGTGAAAAGTTTAAGTAGGTTTGAAGAAAAGCTCTTATCGAGAATTTTTTTTTCAATTGCGCTAGAGTGATAAAAGGTTTTTA
>PQXJ01000683.1:0-13972 GCA_004786225.1 Botryotinia narcissicola | reverse complement strand
AGGTATTCTTTAATCAATACTATAATAAATATGGAAAAACAGATTATAATATAAGAATCTATAAAAATAATATAATAAATTCTATATTATTAGATTTATAATATCTTTAATTAATTGATTTAATAATTATTGAGAAATATGAATTTGAAAGTTTAAATTGATGTGAAAGTTGGCCACCCACTGATATGAGCCACCCACTGATAACTACATTATACTCATCATTAATATAAAACTATAGAAATAAGTCTACTTTAATATCAATAATATTATATTAATTAAAGTTTCCTTTATATTAAAATGGTATAACAATCAATAAATCATCTATTCTATTGGGATAAGTATATTCAAATCTGATATCATTTTGTGATTTCGTATAAAACTTCGATGACCCCATCCCTCTTATTCCGGTAAACCCGACTTAGCCTCCTTCAATCACAATATTCACTAAATTGTTATACAGCTACAATACTTCTACACCTTCAAACTTGACCCTCTTCAATGGATACTCTTCACCATCACAAGTTGCGAAAGTGCAGAACAGCTTCAGAATACCGCTACATCTGAAGGGTTAATCTTAACATAGATACTGGCACGGTCCTACTTTATCTACAAAAAGATTTCAACGTCAATACACCACCATATCTGCACAGCAATCAATAAACATGGCTTCGATCTTGCCCCTCTTCCCAAAGTTTGTCTTTACAGTCTTGGAGCCTATTTCACTGTAAGTTTGTATTTGGCATTTGCAATGTTGACATCAACATACTGATTGGGACATAGTGTGGCTGCTTTTATAGTTGCGATGATCTCCCCGGAGTGGTTTATTCAGGAGCAGGTTGTAATTTCTCGTCACCCACCTATTAGTGATAATGCACGGGCTGTTGCGCTCCAACTAGGCATGGTATATCTTCTGATGGCCATGGTAGAGATTGCCATTCTTAGCGGTACGCAGGAGGCGAAAGTCGTTAGGAACTATCTCTTTGCTTGTTGGTTCGGTGATATTGGCCATTTTGTTGTTACCTACCATGTCTTGGGATGGGAAAGGGTCGGAAATGTCACTCAATGGAATTCAATGACTTTTGGAAATATAGGAGTAACGGTAAGACCACTCCCATCTGTACTTTTCATGTGGTGCAATTCAATGTCTAACATGAGGCAGGTGTTCTTGTTCTTGACACGTTCAGCCTATCTTTTTGGCCTGTTTGGTTCACATAAGAAAGGCACTGCAAAGCTTGCTTGAGATGAGACCATTTAGAATGAGCCCCGAGGCTTAAAGGAAGCATACAAGCATGATGGTCAGCCCAAGAGTCGCTTCACCATTAATCGACTTGCGAATGCATCGATCTGATTTGGGCAACATTACATGAGGAACTTTCTGCTGATACTCGTTGGACCGCAATCAGCCGTGTAAATGGATACTCAATAACAACTTTATATCTTGAGGCAGCGTTCCGTACTACTGAAACAATTTCAATGCTTGTCTGTGAACATAGTATAATGGTTGACCACTTGCAACTAGGAAGGAGGGCTGTCGCGTCATCCGTGTAACTTTTTGCTTCTGCTATGTCTCCTCTAAACGTTTTTTTCTAGACGTGAATGGTCAAATCGAATAAATATGTAAAACAAAGAGGCGATGCTGCTAGAAAAGCTCAACTTGAAACGTTCATTACTGACGACATACGTGCCCTGTCTACATATAAAAGCCGAATCAATAGCTGACTATATGTGTCGTGTTGCGATTCACGCCACAATAGTGAACTCGAAGATTGAAGAAGACGATGACTCGTGCCTGCCTCAGAGTGTTTCATGGCCAATGTGCATGACTTTTGTGAACAGTAGAGTACCTCGCACAGATCAATCTTCCCTGTCGTTATCATCCCTCCGAGGCTCGAAGTTAAGCTGTTACAATTTTCAGCATGGTGTTTGTGGTGTAAACCTGGCAAAACTTACCGTATTTCCGTTGTACAACTCATGATGGTTGTCATTGTCATTCTGATCCCTAAGAGTTCTTAGATTTGAGGCACGGCCACCTCCTACTGATGCGCTAGGTCCGGCCATCTGTTCTGTATCCGATGCAGCAGCTGAACCACCAACAATGCCGCCAAGAGTAGACAACACCCTATTGACACCCCAGGCGCCTAGGCCATATCCAGCAGCGATTCCTCTTGATAAGATGCCACTTGATTCTGCTGCTTCATAAGCCGAAGTATACGTTTGAACCGGAATAATGATAAGTCTGTTGCTTCCACATTAGTGTCCAAGAGCATTAATCAAGGCTGTATAGGCCTGAGTGAAATTTTACTCACGTGGCGCTTGGAAACAGACCTAATGATGCCAAATGTTGACTTTCATCGGTCATTGAGAGGGTTCTATTTGGCAAAGGCGTTCAAACATGCTTGAATATATAAGGCACGTCGTCCTTTTGTTGACTGTCAATCCACTAGTCATCGTCAGCATTACCATTTATTGTACCTAGGTACATAAAAGTTATTGATGATGCAGTTTTTCAATACCCAAGGAAAACATCATTTGTGCTTTGGTTGGCTTCTTCACATTACCTTTCTCACATCACCACTTAGGGTACTGGTGCTAGGAAACCTGGAACGAATAGAAGATCCATCAAAGAGCCTGATCTGAAGAGCACAATCCTGTGCCTTTGACACCGGGTTTGGTATGGGTGTGTCCTTGTCGCTAGATGTAACTGGCTTTTCTGTGGAGTGATTACTACGGCCAGGCTTGTGTCCTGCATCGTTTCGTCTTCTTGCTTTGTCACTCTCCACGAGTGCAAGAATGCGCGCCCGCTCTTCTCTAGCCTCTTGCTGACGCTTCTTTTGAAGCGCAGCATAACTAACTGTTTCCGCCGCTTGAGATGGCTTTTTAGAGTGATCTTCGGCAGTGGCCTTTGAATCTTCGGGTAATTTACCTTTGAGGTCCCTAGGAAGAGAGCTAGAGCTCGGTTGCCCAGGAGCATTATTACGAATTGATTGTAAAGCGGACGTAGAGTTTTCATGGGAATTCCTAGTGGGTGAAACACCCGATGGTTGGCCTTCGGTCGTACGTTGTTCTGGATTCTCCAAGGTCTGTGTTCCACTTGGTGACATAGGGCGATCATTTTCGCCATTCCTCTGGTTAGATGTAGATTCCAAGGCTTTCTTGAATCGTGTCAAAAAGTCTTCTTTTGGTATGCCTGCACTTAAATATTCTTTAAGCTCTCCATTCCTGTTAGTCAAGGGGTTAGCACTCCCAACAGAATATTCTATTACCTGCAGGCAACCGTATAAGGAATAGCAGGGCCAAACAGAATTGAAGCAAGAGAAGTAGATGTCTATCTGTATAATAGGGTGACTATTCGCGAATCCATGCAAATTCAGCGCGAACAGAAAGACGCGTTTGGCTACACTTGAACATTTAAGATAAAGCACCATCTTCAAGAATGCACGATAGATTTATGCCCCATACTTTTAACATCTGCACCGCCCGTGGACATTGAGATATACCGAGTGGAAAGATGAATGAATCATGCTCACCGTATAGCAACCAGAGTTGGAGCTTTTGGAATAGGAAAGATTGCAGCGAGATAGTTGGCTTCTTCAGAACCAGCACTGAGGCGCAGCAAAACTGTTCTTTCTTGTAGGTGAGAAGTTAACTAGACAGTGATTTAGCATCAAGAAAGAGGAGTTCACAGTTCTCTCATTACCTCGGGATCTCGTAAGAAATCATCTTCCCAGAGTCTGCTTTCTTCGTTACCATCTATGGGGCACGTGGTCATTACATCGATCGAATGAAAACGTAAAAGGAAGGGTATTTACTCGTTACGAAACATGCAACAAGTTTAGATTCCGATAAGGCCTTGCTTATCCCGCTATTAATATCGCCGGTGTAAAACATTGCCGCCGCTGTGATATACCGAAATTGCCAAACAATATATTTCTTGAATGGCTTTGCAAAAGTTGGGGGGGTATGTCGATTTCTAGCGTGAATGGGGAGACGGTGTTATGAAGACTGGCTCTAGCTATGAGGGCGAAAAATGTAAATAGGTATGGTATGTGACGTGGGCAAGTCAATAGATCGTTGAGAGGAAGTACAAATAGTTGATCTCTTTACTGCAGTGTCCTTGATTGTGAGTGAATGGAACAGTGTAAATGTCACCTGGTATACAAGATATTTATGAGTGTAGATATAACAGAATAGTTGCTTCAATTTTAGACGAGATGATGTGGTATGATGTGGTATGATATCTTGATGGAAAGAGTTGTAGTTGTAGTGACAGGGTGAATAGATATCCTAATAAAAGTACTGGTAGATTCTGGGTACTGGGTAGACATTTGATACCCTTCAAATTCCAAGGTTGCCTACCTATGTAATCACAAAGGTTCGGGTGGCTTATGTGGCGAGTGTGGCTGGTAAGCGCCGCTCAAATACTAAGTAGGCAATCAGACAAATCTGAAAAATAGTCTTGCACGTGCACGGCATACCTTATGTAGCGATAAAAGAGCTGGAGAGAATATAATACTTATACTTGTAGCTTTCTAGTAGAATCTACTAGAGTATTAACATCAAAGGAATACCTAGCATATTGACGTGGTTTATAAACTTCATGCGTCAATCGTATTGAATATGCGTTCCCCTGTCTCAGCTCTATCGTACAATCTTATCCATACGTTTTCATCTCATACCAGGAGGATAACTTTTCCCTTCCAATCCCCAAAATGCCCAAGAAACCATCGATGTTTCGCGGGAACCCGCGTCATGTCCAGACAGGCTGCTGATGATCCCAATTTTACATCTATAATAGACAACCCCCCGAATCTGGTGCGCACAGGAAGAAGGCATGGGCCTGGTCTTATTATTCTAGGTAAGTCATGAGTTGCCCAGCTTTTATTTCCTAGAAGACTGTCTAATATACATGATAAATAGCTTTGATTCCTCTAACAGCTTTCGCCTTGGGGACATGGCAAGTCCAACGTTTGGATTGGAAATCAAAGCTCATTGCAAAATTTGAGGATCGCCTCGTTCGTGATCCTTTACCACTTCCCCCACACATTGATCCTTCGGCAATAAAAGAATTCGACTATAGGAGAATTTTTGCTACTGGTCACTTTAGACACGATCAAGAAATGCTGATTGGCCCTCGATTGCATGATGGGAAAGACGGATATCTCGTCATTACTCCTTTAGAGCGGGATGGTAAGGGCACAAGTGTTCTTGTAAACCGGGGTTGGATCGAAAAGAAGTATAAGAAGCAAACAAGTAGACCCGACGGGTTGCCTCAAGGCGAGGTAACGGTCGAGGGATTGTTGCGCGAGCCTTGGAAGAAGAATTATTTCACGCCAGATAATAGTCCACAGACTCAAGAATTTTACTTTCCTGACGTCGAGCAAATGGCTAAGTTGACAGGGAGTCAACCTGTTTGGATTGAAGAGACAATGGGTAAGATGGCATTTCATTTTATTCAAGTGCCACAAAGCTTACAAAACCACAGAATCTGATCTCTTGATGGCTTGGGATCGCGCCGCACGTTGGATTCCAATAGGAAGACCGGCAGAAGTTAATCTCCGAAACAACCACACACAGTACATATTTACATGGTTGGTACCTCCAACGATTAGCGACAAAGTTAAATACAACCTGTCGCTATGTGTGCTAACGCTATAATTTCACAGGTACGCCTTGGCTGCTGCTACGTCAGTTATGTTATGGATGGTTGTAAAGAAACCATCTGCGGACATCGCTCGACGAGTTCGTCAAAATAAAGAATGGTCTTGAGGATTGCGTGTGGTTTACCTCATTTTCTGGGTGGTTTTTGTCGGTGCCGGTCTTTCGAGATCAAGGGTGGAACCATTCTTACATCTTGTAAGAGCTCTCTAGGCAAGCGACTTTGTGCAAGTGAAAATGGCGTTGTTGTAGCATTGGTTTGGCGTTGTCTGTAAAACACTCAGCACGTATCAAGATTCTAGTCATGTTTAGATAAATACCTTCTCATCAGCATTAAAACGTCACTCTCATCAATGGTTTTGCGTCCAGCATGTTCAGAGTATGTGCTTAAATCATCACTAATCTGTTCGAAGAACCAGTCGGTTGCTTGCATGATCGCATCAAGAGCATCTCCACTCAACTTGTCTCCTTTGCCGGCTCCATTCCTTGCCAGATTGATCGCATGTTTCTTCACTACACCTAGAGGCAATGATTTGTATTTCAGCCCATGTTTTGAAACCTTATTAACCTTCCTCTGGTATATCCTCTTAGCATTTTCTGATGTCGCCTTTTGAACGGATGCTGTAAGGGGTCCATCATCACTAAGACGGGAGTCCTCGAACGCTTCGAAAGACAGTCTTCGAGCGCCATCTTCACCGTTTATGGCTTCATCGTCCATTGCAAGATCCGACAGTCTGCGAGTGTCAGTCTCATCATTCCTGGCTTCATCGTCCATTTCAAAATCATCTCCTTGATAATTGGCAGGAGGGGAAGAAATTTCGTCCATGATAGGCATTGCAGTTGGATTATCTTCTGGTGATAGCGAAGGATCAAATCGCGCTGGTATTTCGGGCTGCGGAACTGTGAACACAAAAGTCGCATCCCTTTCCTCGGAGGGTGAATTGTATGGTCTGATATCACTACTTCGCCCTGGTAGAAGAGACCGGCGATGCAACGCGGTTTCTAATTCTCCCTGTAATCCTGCGCGATCACTAACTTGCATCAGCTCAATAGGCCTGTCTGGATGTAGGCTCCTGGACTTACCTCCCAAAAAATGGAGAGTTAGCCATCTCTCGGAAATCATCATTCTCAAAATCATTTGCATTGAAGAAGCTTGTTTCCATCTCATCTCGTCCAAATTCTGCCTCGTCCAGGTTTCCGAAATGATCGCTGCCTCGGATGCTCCCGAAACTGCCCCTCGAGAACAGCCTTCTCGGCCTCTCAGTGACAGCTCTCCTTGAAAGCTCGATAGATCGCGTGGTCAGATTTTCATCCTCTAAAGCCGCCAAACTAGGAAGCAAAAGACTTTCATCGTCCTCGTTATCATCTTCGTCATTGTCATCGTCTAAGGGGATAGAAAGTCTTGGGGGCACAAGATTCGGATCGTCGTCAAAGTCATCATCCAAAAGTAAAGTTTGTCTTCTGGAATTGCTGGGTACTCTTTGGGGTGATGGAATTGTCGGACGGGTTTGAGGAGCTAAAGTTCTGCTCAATAATCTCAATACATCTCGAGGTGTTTCCCTTTGCTGTCTGCCACTTCGTCTTCTATCCTTTCCTGGGGTCAAACCTGCTCGCCGAGCCTCAACTTCTCGCAAAGCTGCTCTTCCATGAGTTGTCAAAGTCTTAGTCCTGAGCTCTGAGCCCCCTAGCCTTGAGCCACGACTAGGCGTTCTCGAATAGCTTGCGTCTGTTGGAGATAGTCCAACAATGGAAGTGCGGCGCAAAGGAGTTTCTGGTCTTCCACTCATCGTGATGTGTATCTTCTGTTAGCAAATTGATAGAATATCAATTACTATACTTTGTCTTTATCCTGGTCAAACTGGATCTTTAGGTGACGGACAAATTTATTCTGTTCTGAAATGAATCTAACATATACTGAGTGGAAATTTCATAGTGTTAAGTTAAACATCAATGATCACCAGGATCGATATATCAATGTTTAGATAAGACGCGTCCATAACAGTAATTTTAGTGTTGTACGCGCGAACCTTATCTTATCTTAGCGTTAGCGATATGCAGTACATTTGTGGATCCGCAAGGCTTTAAATTATTTTACGAAGAACTTCGATTGAAAAAGGCTGAGAGAGAAGTAGGAAGGGAAAGCAATTAATAAATTCCGTGTATACTACAACCAGGACCGGAATCATAATCGCCAAAGTCAAAATTTCTGTCCACGTAGGGACCTAAGTAGCATCTTCCACGCAAAACTTCACAGCAATTCCTACCATCAAAGTCTTCGAGTCGACGCCGACTTGAGCTCATACTATCAAAATGTCAATTTAAAATGAACTTCAGGATCCTCTGATTGAAGAAGTGAGAGTTCCAACCCGATCTGGACCTGAAACTTCCAACAAAACAATTTCGAAGAAAAGAAAGCGTGGAGGAAATCATGATCAAGAGGAGCCCAAGGAAAAGATTAACGAAGTTGCGAAAAGGAAGAAGCATTCCTCATTTAATGACGAGTATATCGATGTTGAGGCTGGTCTCAACAATTCAATTGCAAAGATGAACGATCACTTAATAGTTGATTATGTCGCAAGCCAAACAAGAAGATTTGAAAGTGATCTTAGTTCCGTTGAATTAGAAGATCGATACATACCAGGTGAGCAGAACCTACCCTTAAATATGCTATAAACTTGGCTAATGTATTGTCATTTAAATAGTCTCTGCTGTTCAGGACACTACATCATGGACAAAGCCACGAAATCTTGATAATTTACCTGAGTTTTTGGAGAAATTCTCTGATAATACAACAAAACTTTGGTCAGCGTCAAAGAAGAATGGATCACCACACTCAATTATTGTTACTGCTGCAGGCCTCAGGGCAGCCGATCTTGCCAGGTATACTCGAGTTCCTGTTATCATTAGATTTGGCAGTATATATGTATGTATGTTCTCTTCTGACAATTGTATAGAGCGGTACGAAAATTTCAAACCAAGGATGTGAAAGTTGCAAAGTTGTTTGCAAAACATATCAAGCTCAAGGATTCCATCGGATTTCTCAAATCTTCAAGGACTGGAATCGCTGTCGGTACACCTCAGAGATTGAAGGATTTAATGGATGAAGGTTCGCTCGCGGTCGATAGATTGGAGAGAATTGTTATCGACGCCTCTCATATTGATCAGAAGAAGAGGGGTATACTTGAAATGAAAGAGACGCAAATCCCTTTAACAGCTTGGCTAGGCCAGAAACCGTTCAGGGAGAGATATGAAGGCTCCAAGGATAAGTTACAAATCCTATTTTACTGACTGCAATTGTCAATTCCTTTCATAATTTTTTACAACAGAACTTTTAATGTAAGAAACAATCATAATCCGAGGAAGGTGCAAATGCCTGGTGCTGCTTTGGCGTGATGTAACGAGTCCATGCTGTATGGTTACTCGAGGAAGGTCTGACCAAATGAGAGCTACTAGTATGAAGCTGTACTGCTTCTCTCATTCTTGGTCCTTCTCTTATTCGTTCTAGTCTACGTATCCCAATACAACTACTTCTCCTCCGGCCGTTCCCATACACTCATTAAACCCGTTTTCTCGATAAAACGATTCCTAACAAAGGTACCTACTCGCAAAGTTTCAGGGTCGTTTAGCGACTATCATATGATTGTGGAATCGAGTGTGTCCAAACTACTACGTACATCATGAGGCGTACCATCTTGCTATTAGCCATGGCAATGGTGAACAATCCTGCTACAAGTGACGGGAATTTTCCTGCTCCCGGTAAAGATGTTTCTTTGGAGACTCAGGCGTACCACATTAACATTTATTTGCAGGTTGTGCAGTGCGGTGCTGGGAAAACACAAAATATGTCAGTTAATGTGTGGACAAAAACACATGTCTTTGCCAATATGCAGAATATCATAACGTTGGTCATGCCTTAGCTTTTCCCTCTCGTTGCTTCTAATGCTTAAGATCATACGCTGACGGATTTACTGCAGTCCGTCTTCAAATGCATATATTCCCAATGCGATACTGCACATTTTGGTTCTGCGTTACATCATACAATTACTCAATGCGTTGGTGTTGCCGACAATATTATTCTAGCAGTACCTCGGCTTTCAAATCACGATTCCTTGCGCCGAAGAGAAGCTGAATATTTTCAAGGTGTTAAGATAGAAGACTCGGAGTCAATCGCAAGATATCCAACACTTAGCGGACTTCAGATTCAAAGTGCTCTCCCATTTGCATCTGCAGTAACCTTTTCATCTCTTCCACCCATGGCGCACCTTACGAGAGACACAGTGGCAGCATCTGTGACAGCATCCGCCACAGCATCCGCCACAGCGCCTTTTGATTTGATTCACACAACCTATGATACCGCCCCGGAATTCGTCACGGCTAGTCCCCTTCTTTATACTGGAGACACTTCTGAAATACTACCGAATTTATTATTCCTTTCCCTAGCTCCCATTTTAGGATTATACTTTGCTGTTTGATTGCCATATGCAAGTTGATGGAAATTTCTGGATCTCAATGGAAGAGCGCGTGGACGACTTTCAAATAGTGTGGAGTGACAAAGGTGGATACATATATAAACATGATTCGATTCATCAGTATTTGATCTTACGTCCATGTATTTTTGCCTCTTGGTGATATAGCTCAGCCTTCGAACGATTGCTTGGAAAGCGGGGGATAAAAGAACAAGAGCTGGTGGTCGAGAGGCGTTCAAGGCACTTCTACCTCCTTTGTGTTTTGTTTACCTAGTAGAAATATTGTTAGGAGAAATATACGTAAGTATGCACTTTAAGCGACGAAATAGATTATGATAAAATTCCCTACCAAAGTCTCAAGATTGGAAAGTGATTGATTGATGAATGCTTTTCCCGCCGAATTGGCGCATCTTAGAACTACCTAGCCCAAATCGGCTAGTGAGGATAAATCCTTCTCACCGCCATGGGCAGAATATTTCTCGCGATAGGCAATAATCAAACTGGGAGCTAGAAAATTGTTTGGCTAGATTTTAACATTGTGATAACCACTTTAACTTTCAATTCCTACATCAACCATCCGTCTATCCATTTAATTTCAATATGGGATTTGGGACGGGAGCTTCTCGAGCCGAAAGAAAGGCCAAAAGGCGCAAGATCGAAAATTCAATTCCCGACATACCTGACGATCTCGAAACCGAAGCAAATGACGATGGCGCCGCTTCGACAAAAAGGAAAAGATCTATAGATGATGATGCGAAAGTTGACCAGACTGTCACTCTAGAGGGGAGCGAAGAAAGCGCAGACAAGATCGTAGAGTCCCATCACAAGTCCAAGAAGAATAAAACCTCTTCGGCCGAATCGTCTTTACTGCCCGTGCAAATTGGAGAGCCATCAGATATAGCGGAGACCGAAGCTACGCCTAAGAAGTCTAAAAAGGAGAGGAAGGCGGAAAGGAAAGCTAGGGAAGCTGATGCAAAGTCAACGTCTACAGTGCAGACGGCAGAACCTGCGACAGGAAATGCTACTGGACCCTCCGATCAGATTAGTGCCGAGAAAAAACGTTCGAAAACCAAGAAGCAAGGAGGTGTTTCTGGCGAAATTTCCGAGAGCAAGGCAGCAAGATTCATTGTTTTTATCGGTAGAAGTCCCTTCCTAAAACATTCTCTACTTTTTTGGACTTACATGTTGTTAGGAATCCTGCCATTCACTGCTACAACAGCATCGATAATTAATCACTTTGCAGCCGTTAAACCTGCGTCGGTTCGTCATCTCACGGAGAAGGGAAATCCTACTAAATCGAGAGGTTGTGCTTTCCTTGAGTTCGAAGGTTATGATCATATGAAAACTTGCTTGAAGCAATTTCACCAATCCACATTCAATGATGGTATCTCAGCACCAAGAAAGCTCAATGTTGAGCTGACGTGAGTGATATCCTTCCGCCCACCATTCGTGTTCCGTTTAACCGTTATGATAGTGCCGGAGGCGGTGGTAACATTAAAGATCGTCTGTCCAAAATCAAAGTGAAAAATGTGAAACTGAATGAGCAACGTGTGAGACAAGCACAAGAGGTAATGATTCTCCTATTTTATATGATTCTGCTACTGGACGGCACACTTCTTGAGCAAGAGATATATTTGCTTGTTCGTAACATACTAACAAAAACACCAGGCCGAAAATCCTAAGGTCAGCAAAAAGGAAGCAGTTCAGGGTGTGAAGCATGTATTGGCTGAGGATAGTGGAGTCCATCCAAGTAGAAAGGCAAGAATCGGTGGATGAATTATGATACCCGTTTGAACTAGCATACAAAATGAAGTGAACCAATCTTCAGTATTAATGAAATTCAAGATACATATTGATTTGTTCATTACTCAATGCATTTATCGTGACCTATCTACAGAAAAAAGGTATCTTCGGTATCTTCAGGGACGCATGTTGCATCGATATATGCTGCCACTTCCATATAATTCCAAATTCTACAGCATAGAATTGAAAAAGTCGATAAACATAAAAAGCTTGTATTAACCCATTCGTATTTCCCGGCACCTGACTCCTCGAAACTCTCCATCTCCGATTATTGTAGAAGTTAAACCACTTCCAAACAGTTCACTGCGTCTATAGATCGTCGCCTGTTGTTGTCTCAAATCAATCCCACTTCATAGAACTGTACACTTAGACTTCTTCGGCTTGGGTGCTTGTTGTTGTGGACTAAGGACAGCACTTCACATGGTCAGTTTGACATTGTCACATCATGCTTCGAGGGGAATATCTTACCGAATTGCCTCATCGAATACACTCTTAAGGTTTCTCTGTGTGAGCGCAGAACATTCTAAATACTTGTGTGCCCTGATTTCTTTGGCAACAACTCTTGCCTGGTCATAGGTTACAGGCTCCATTCGTTTGGATCTGAGAGATTCTTTGGTAGGCTCGTCATCTCGAAGATCCAATTTCGTTCCAACAAGAATAATTGGAACGCCAGGCGCTTGGTGGGATATTTCGGGAAACCACTGTTATTCAATTGAGTCAGTGAAACCTGATCATATTTCGCATATCTTGAAGATATCCACACGTACCTTTGCTCGGACGTTGTCGAAAGATGGAGGGCTGACAATCGAAAAACAGATCAAAAATACATCTGTTTGGGGGTAGGAAAGCGGGCGCAGTCTATCATAATCTTCTTGTCCAGCAGTATCCCACAAACCTAAGCTTATTGGCTTTCCGTCAACCATCACGCTGGCAGAATAATTATCGAATCTAGCTGAGTTAGTGGCCAGCCTGTTGTAACCAAGCATCCAAACTTACACAGTGGGGATGTATTCTCCAGGAAATGCATTAGTAGTATAGGAAATCAGAAGACATGTCTGTAAAAATGATGTCAGTGATTGAGTTGATTATGACTTTGATAAACTGGAGAAGTACTTTGCCAACAGCTCCATCTCCTGTCACAACACACTGTTCACAGATAAGGTCAGTTTCCTTGCCCAACAAACAATGAGATCGATGTTCCCATATGATATAATGAATCTGACCTTGAGCGATTGGGTTCCTGGTGCTGCCATTTTCCGATCTTTGAGATAATTTCTTGAGTTTGCTTGTGTTGATGGGTGTCTGTCCGAGGATGAAGGAGTTCGGATGCTGGTGTTATTTTTTGGTAGGATCGCCCTGCATGATTATTAGATCTTTGGACACGATGGAAACTGACTGTACTGGTCTGTACAAATGAAGAACAAGATCTATCAAATGGAGAATGCATAGGGATGCACCTTCTTCAGATGTCCTGATTTTCAAAGCAATGGATGTTGTTTTTGATTAGGGAAGGAAGCAAGTGCAGAACTGACTGATTGATTGATTGATTGATTGATTGTAGTAGTATCCGTGTTTGTTTGAATTGATTCAATTCAATGTTGACTATATGGTGAATCCCGATGATTTAGATATTAATTACTTGAGTTGATAAGGAAGACGGATCGATTGATGATTGTGTCAATATTGTGTAAAAAGTAATTCGATCGACAGCAAGATGAGGAAAGTCGCAATAATGGATTAAAAAGTGAGCAAGACTGCTATGATCTGTTGTTGAGACAAAGCATGAAGCCTGAGCGCGGTAGGCTACTGGAGACATGATTCATATCTTTAACTACAAGCTTACGATAGAGCCATTTATCACGGGTTTCTTAGCGCCGCTCAACTTACAGGGGACTATGCCTATTAAAGCGCGTGGAGTATAAACATAGGAAGAGATTTATATAATAAAAAAGAGTTGATTTAAATTGAGTGAATAAATATTCAAGTGTAAGATTTATGAGTAATAAAAGAAGCTTATAAATTAATATAAATCATTTAAAATAGTAAAA
>PQXJ01000682.1:0-13980 GCA_004786225.1 Botryotinia narcissicola | reverse complement strand
CACCTATATAGCTAGTAGTGCCCCCTTCGTACTAAGGGGGCAGACATGAATAAGATACAATAAACCCCAAAACCCACCTTTACTAAGTCAATCCAACAAAACCAAAAGCAGCCCGGGAGCCAAATCCATAATTATATCAAGTAAGATGAATTTATCATTCAAAAGAGTTTAACCAAACGGAATTACAGGTATTAGTTGCGCCTATTAATAATAATGAATTAGAATTGGAAGTGTTATGCTGAGCGTTTGATTAGTTAATTCAAAATATATAATATTATTATATTTGATTAGTGATTAGGTTAGAGGTATTGTTTGAGATAAATTGAAAAAAGGTAGATAAAAATGTTTAGATGCTATTTGATAGTTAAATGAATATTATAATTGTTATACAATATACAGAGGTTTATAAACAGTTATTGTATTATATATTCCAATTCAAAAATATTAAGCCTAAGAAGCAGTTGGTGTACAAATTAATAGAATAACAATAGATATATATAAAAGATATGCAGATAAGTATTAAGGAATTTGTATAATGGAAAGAGGAGTAGAAAGAAGCTTTAGAAAGCAGGGCAGAAAATGAGAAGAAAGAATTAAATAAAGAGATTAAATGAATAAACTGAATTCAAAGGTAGATTTTATAGTTGTAAATGATATTATTGAATTAATCACTGTAAAACAATGAGTATAAGAGTATATTAATTAATAGACTAGTCGTTTTGGGGATATGGAAGAATGATAAGTAATTGAATACTAAGGATTATATATTTAAATATTCGGTTGTGATTAAGTTAGTCTAATTAATAATAGTCCAAAAAGTATATAAGTAATATCAAGAAGCTATTAAGCAATATAAAAACTATGATTTGAGTATAAAGTAAGTTAGGGAGAAAGTATTAAGTCATTATATTTTAATACAAAACTTTATCAACATATTTATAATCATACAATCTAATTTATTATCATTATACATACCTATTATATAATCAAAGTCACATACCTGAGTATATCAGGATATATACTTTTAATACCAAATATACGGAATACGAGCAATACTACAACTACTAAAACAATCACAAATCAACTATATCTAAGGGCCTCATAGGAGGTTCCCCATGCTACTAGTAATACTCACTCCTAACACACCGAGCGGCTCCCCAACCCAAGAGATAATCCCCCCTTAATCAAATATTATTACCTTAAAAGTAAATATTATCTTTTTATTAATTATAAGATCGCTTACAAACTCTACTCTTAGTATAATTAAGGATTAATTCGAAAGGATTGATAAAACAAAATAGAAGAAGCGAAAAATGATTAAGATATTCACAATACTAGTAGATAAACTTATATAAGGCTTCCAGAATTAATAATATAGACTCATAGTAAATATTAAAAAAACTATTATCTTTATATTTCTATAAGCAGTAAAGGTTATCTCTAATCAATAGATAGGATTCACAATAGAGTACTCATGATTAGAAAACAATAAACAAAAGACTTATACTAATGCACTAAAAACTCGGATAGTGCCTGAGGCAGAAAGCCTCATTAAGGCCCCTATCAATATAGGATGCCCTACTCCTATTAGAGGAGCGAATACTAAGTGTATAGAAGTATATAGACTTAAGAGGGAGAATGATCGGATCGAGAAAATGATTCTTATAATAGCTAATAGGGAAGCTCTACTCTTAGAAACAAATCTTTTCCTATTAAGATTTAAAATAAAAGAGGTAGTTATTAGATTTATATTAATAGAGATCCCTTTTCTTTAAAGGAATAATATGGGCTGGACTTTATAATACAGCTCTAGCACTAGCTGGGAGAAGATTATGAAAGCAGATAACTCTGAGTAGATATTTAAGACCCTTTATACAACAAGTATACACAGATTAGAGAAGTGGTTTATATATACAGTCCTATAAGTACCTCACGATTTTTATTATATCGAAGGAGCTCCTGCTCCTATGCCTATTAAGCTTATCAAAGAAGAAATCATAGCTCAAATCGACAAACAGCCGGTCAATTACCGACTGGCATATAGCGGGGTTAACCCAATTACTAAAAGAGCCACCTGGATCATTAGCTTCAATATTACAGTATTACAATTCCGATTATTCAATAATAACTTCTATTCGATTCTCCTAGATAAACCCTAGGAAATTCAATTTCACAATATTGGTTGCTTAGGGTACTACAACTCTTTCATCTACAATAGAATCTTATAATGCTCGATATACAGTAAATTAAATATTGAGCACAAGGATGCACTTATATACCAATAATATACTAGAGCAGCTCAATACGCCAACTGCCATGGATCCTTTCATACTAACTATTCTAACTATTCAGCTGCCTCTAGGGTCTATACTAAATGACGAATCGTTCTA
This sequence comes from Botryotinia narcissicola, assembly GCA_004786225.1. Lineage (NCBI taxonomy): Eukaryota > Fungi > Ascomycota > Leotiomycetes > Helotiales > Sclerotiniaceae > Botryotinia > Botryotinia narcissicola. Next base: position 11,590 of record PQXJ01000682.1, on the reverse strand, counting down.
ACCGCAAAGAAACTAGCTGTAGTTAGAGCTGTTGGCAGAAAAGATTATGAGATGTTATATAGAGCAGATATAGATAAGACAGAATATATCTCTGAATCACCTCTATCTCTTATAATAACAATCGCAGAAACCCCGATTACTTCGGGGGTGAGGATTATAGTATATAAGAATGAGCATCTTAGCAAATGTTTACACAGGCTTAATATAAGTCTGCCAATCATACCAATTATATTATGCATATACTCAGCTTGCAGCCAGAGCCAACAGAATCTCAATATAGAAATACTAGCAGAGAAAGCCTTTACTCTAATAGATCTAGAAATAATTAATATAGAAAACTCTATAATAATTAATATTATACTTAGACCCTCTCTATAAATAGTATAATTAATAAGTACACTCAGAGAAACAAAGGTCTCATTATTGCTTGGGTGAATGTAGGCTAGGGATATATAAATTATATCATATTATTACAATTAATAGTTGAGGTTTAACTAAATGTGATTTATTTATAGAAATTAAAATTATATTGGAATTTAATAATACAAAATCACAATGCATACAATTGATATTAACTGATTGATAATTAAAACTTTCGAAAAAACTTGAAGGAGAACGAGTAAGATTTTTGAATTATAATATATATACAAAAAAACACAAATCTGAAAGTAAAACAAATAAGTTAACTCAAAAACAGAGATTTACTCTAAATATAAATCAATGAATACTCAATTCTGAATATCTATAAAACTTTATATACTTTGAATATTATTAATTATATTATATACCTAGTTCCAAATAAGTGCACAATCATAGGAGGGGATTTTAATATAAATCATAATCTATGGGAACTGGGGGTGATTATAGTTAACCAGGGGGTATAGCTTGTAATATAGATAGACAAACAGGGTATAAAGTTTATAGGTACTCCAGGCATATCCACTCACACAAGAGGGCACATGATAAACCTAACCTTCTTCAATATACCGTTCGTTTATATAAAGATACTAAAAGAACTCTACTATGGATCTAATCATTCTACCCAGATCATTATTTTAACAAATCGTGGAACAATAGAGTGGGATTAGTATCACTATCGAATAAAGAAAATAAATCTGTTTAAATTAAATAGATTAATAGTCAACCAATTAGCTCATTTTAATAATATTAATATTCAGATTACAACTGAAATTGAAACCCATTTCATTGAGCTAGCAAATACATTAGACAAAGCGATCCGAGCAATCGGCAAAATTGATCGGAAGGTAGGAAAAGCCTCGCCATAGTGAACGGATAAATACAAAGAAGCCCATCGAGCACATATAGAAGCACAGAGGGGATCAGACCCGGAAAGGAAAACTAATACTATTTATCTCTTATAAAAGGTAGTGTAATAAGTCAAGAGATTCTATTGGGTAATACATTTCGATAAAGTCAAAGATGATAAAGAATTCTATTGGATTATAGGATAGCATAAACTAATCCCCAAAAGTAATACAAAATCCCCCTCCCTAATAATCGGCGAGCAGGTGATCTGCGATATAAAAGAAAAGGCAGATGCTTTATTCACAGTAGTTCTGAATCGTTTCAGGGCAGATAACGATCTACCAAATGATCCATTGTTTAATCAAGTATACAAAGAGATACTCCCCTAGAAAAGAATGATCTCTACAAAAAAAGTGGAAAAACATGTTATAGAAGCTATCTGTACTACACCTGGAGTGAATCGAGCCACTGTATGTATCCTCAAAGCATACTGGCCGAGCGTCAAATCACTAATCCGGGAGATATTTGCATCTTGCTTAGCTCTAAACTATTATCCAAAAGGTTAAAAGCTAGCGGAGGTAGTAATGATTCTTAATGTGGGTAAGAAAGACAAAATGTTATTGTGGTCATGGTGATCGATAGCTCTGATCTCCTATATCGGTAAGGGGCTCGAATAATATATAACTAATTAAATATCCTGGATAACTTTGAGATACAAAATAATCAGTTTGTAGCACTATAGAGTGCTCTTTAGAAGATCAGGGATAGATCTAATGATAACCTTCACTTACAATGTGAAGCTTTTATTAGTAATAAATAATATAATCTTGATTATTACAATAAATATTCAAAAAGCTTTTTATACTCTCTTAAAGTATTAACTCCTAAGCTAAATAATTAAATAAGAATGGCCAACTCCATTACTCAAACTAATAGACTTATTCCTTACAAATAGGAAAATCAGAATAAGACTCGAAGGCATTATAACAAAGGAATTCTCAATAGTATATGGTACTCCTTAGGGGTCCCCTCTATTACCTATACTCTATATACTATATCTCACTAAGCTCCTCAACCAAGATTCCATATATCGCTTTAGCTATACTAATGATATTACGATCTATTACTCCTCCAAGCATCTCTCTATAAATACTAGGATCCTTCAATAATGCGTTCAATAGATCATCCAATAGGGTAAGAAAAACAAAATCCTATTCACCTCAGAGAAATTCGAGCTATTTTATATAATTAGATGATACAATATTACCAACCTATTACTAATCATTAACCCATATCTGATAATCACTTCAATACCAATTATAACAAATGGAATCACTCAACCCACTCTAAGATTACTTGGAGTCTTCTTCGATCTTCTTCTCTCGTTTCTATAATATTTTAAAACACGTATAACAAAAACTATAAAATTAGCCTTATACATCATATCAATCGCCTGTACTCTGTATAGACCATCAGCTTTCTACTTGATAAAAGCATTGATCACCTACATCCTTCCAATAATACTATTTGGCATTAAAATATAATATACTAACAAACTCAAATCAAGCCTTGGTTAAAACAAATCAAGTATAGGTATAGAGATTAAAGGCTATCTCCGTTATATTAATAAAATAATTAATACCGCTGCAAGAGGAGTTATCCTGATATATAAAATTATATCAACCACAGCTTTTATCAAAGAAACCAGTCTGCCATTAGGAATAGTCGTATTAGAACATGTCAAACTGTGATTCACATTCCACTTAAAAACGGTTAACAATTAATACCTATTAGTGAACTACCTAAAATCCATAGTATAAAAGCGTAGGCGAAGAGTAGGTATAGCTAGAAGGCCCCTTACAAAAATCTAACTACTCAGCCTCCTCATTCTAAAAACTCAATATCCAAAGTTACTTTTCCTATATTTCTTGATAAACTACAGAACAAATCTAATAGAAAGATTAATCAAAGAGGAAGCAATTTAAGTCTTTAAAGAATAATGGTTACAACTTCTACCTAAGGATTACATAATCTTTTCCAACAGATTAAAACAAACTATTAATTATAAACACTATGTTGGATACAGATATATAATATATCACAATAACACTCAATTAATCTCTGGATCCAAGCAGATCCGAAGTAACTTATATGTGTTTGATATAGAAGTAATCAAAGTGTGACAAAGACTGGAGCATCTGATTAGTATATTTAAAGATCCCTTGAATGGCTGAATCTGGATGTGTATTGACAATATATCAATCATCTGGGGTATTTGCAAAAACACACTGTCCATAATGTAATAAACCTTTTATAAATATTATAAGACAATAAAATAATTTGATATTAAAGTGAAATGATTATCTGGTTATATGAAAATCAAAGGGAATAAGTAAGCAAATTGTTTAATAAATATAAATGTAATTGAACCTATAGATTAGGCGATCAATAAGCTATCAACAATTAGCGGTGTCCGAATAATCGTTCACCAAAAGTGCTTATACGCAAAGACTAAATAATAGAAAAAAATAAATCCCTTTTTCTCTATTAATTATAAAGAATAATCTCCCAAGTATAATACAAAGGATCCAAAGGAACTAACTTTGCCAAAAACAGTTCTTCTTTGACTACTAGCTATAAAAACAGATTATGGCAATTACGCTGCTTATTATCAGCGATTTGGTTATTAAAATAATAAGCTGGACTACTCATGTGACAATACTAAAAAACCATATCACTTCTTTAAATACATTATAAATAATCTAAAACGTTTAGATTAACCCCTTACCCCTATAGAAATACAATCTAATAAATAGGCGATCACATATATTAAGAAACTCTTACATACACCTAGTAAACTCACTCAGCTAATTACCAACTTAGAGTTCTACACTCAAATCTATCCTAACTACTAAAGGACCCTTAGAAAGCAACCATCTTTTCAACAAAGCCCACTGCTCTTCTTATAAACTTACCACTTAACTAATCTCTCAAATATACCACACCCCTAAAAACCGCAAATCTAATATACAATATAAAAGCCTTACCGCTCAACTAAACAAATAGCAACCCACTTTTACTTCTTCTCCTTCATTATAGGGATCAGAGCCTACAACAAACCTATCCACCCGGGAACCAAGCTCTATCCTAATAATAACCCAAATCAAATATACCCCTCTGGAAACAGAAATGGATCACACCTACAGAGAAGCAAACAGCCCCTGACATTAAAGTTAAATTGCTAAATTCGATCGCGATAATCATACTGCTCAAATAGTTCCTTATCTTAGCACGTCTAAATACCCTTAGGGAGGTTCAAGACAGACGTTAATTAATATAAATAAAAATAAATAAATAAATAAATATTTATAATCATAGCCCACAATAACAAAGATTCTAAGTTTATATAGTAATTATATCGTAGTTGATTATACAGCTTTAAGATTTAGTACACTACTACAATCGAGGAGAAGATCCAGTGGATTAGAGATAATGTTTTATATGCTAATATACAATTTAATATAAACTAGTTCCGGGGGATAATTTATGGATTAATTGGGAAGGCACAAAAGGAGTTATTTAAAAAGTTAATAATAATAAGGATAAATATAAACCGAGAAGTGGATATAAAGTAGGCGCTATTGATCTATTAGAATAGAATAATAGATTAGCTATTTGAAATTAGAGTTGAATAATTGTTTTTGGATAATAAGCATAATCATTTTGTAATATATAATTATTATTAATTATACAAGAGGATATATAAAAAGGAGAAATTGAAAAAACAATTTATAGATATAGCAAGAAAGTTGAAAAGGGAAGCTGTAGCTATATTTCAGTATTATATAAAGTGATTCCAGAAGTTGTTATAAGGTTTAATGTATTTATATAGTAAGCAGTTAGTTAGAGCCCCAAAGCTATTGGGAATGTGATGGAAGAATATAGTATACAATGGCATCCGGAATATTTTCATTGAGGAGGGCTTAGTTGTATTTATGGTCATATATTATAAGGAGTATTGAAGCAATAGAAGTATTAAGATCATGCATCGATATTTGCTACAAGAGATGGGGGTATTGTTAGTTTATTATTTATAATTGGTTTTATTGTTTTGGGAGAAGCTATAATTTTAGATAATAAATAAAACCCAATTCTATCCTATTTTTATAAAGCAATAATAAAAAAAAGGAATATCGATAATAAATGGAATTTAAATAATAATAATAAAAAGCCAGAAAAAGTGATAATGTTTTTAGAAAATAGAAAAGGGATAATCAAGGAGAAAAGAATAAAAACAAGAAACAAAGAGATTAAAAAAGATTATTGACCTAATAATAATTCTGTTTATAAACATTCAAGTAAACTCAAAAGATTTTAAAGAAATCCGCTATAAGATGAATAAATATAAATAAATTAAATATTAATGGATATCAATAGATTGCTATTATTATATTCTGGAGATATTATTAAGAAAACAGATTTGAGAAAGAAAAGAGTAAGTTAGAAGAGAGTAAGGGTTAGAACAAGGATAATACCAATAAAAACAATCTATGAGATTTGTAAGTTGGTCACGAAATCCATATTGCAGGTATGATTTATATCTAGAAGTTAATAAAAGGAAAAAATTCTATTATCAATTATTATGAAAAATTTTATTAAGTTAGTTATATATAGTATTGTTTTTTGGGGTTTTTATTTATATATTAGAGTATTAAAATAAATGGGAGAGTTAAGAGAATATGGTAAATATATAAAAAGGAGATATAGAACATATAGTTAGTTCAATAGAAGCAATTATGAGAAATCAATATTTATATTAAGTTGGAGAAGATATTAAGGAGTGTGGTATAATTCTATGGATTGTAAGAGTTTGTATTATAAATTATTATAAAGTATTAAAGCCTTATTATAATTATAATGAGAATAGAGATTAGAAAAATATTATTATTTTAATTATTAATAAAAAGTATGAGTTTTAGAACAATTATTTTTATCAATCTATTATTTTTATTATATTATTATACAAAATTCAATAAAATAATATTAAATATAGTTCACAACACATCTGCGAGCTTAGATCGTTCTAAGCCGCACCTTCCAACTACATAAGCTCTAGTATCAGATATAAGCTACAATCGCTGTCAATGGCGTGAGCGTCATAGCGACTACCCCTATAAGAGCACTGATCGCGATTAATTCCTTGTTCACTCATAACCGATCACCACCCTCATCCTTACTATTTAACTATAGCAATATAAACACTTATAACACAAAAACTACAAGAGCTATTACATCAAGCCCACAGATAATAAAAGGATCCTTTATTGCAATTCAACTTAATGCTCTCAATAAGCAAGTGTGATTCAAACACAAGGTCTACAAAACATTCGAAATAATGTTTCACTAATTCGAAGCCAATAGTACACTAGAGAAAACAACTTTTAGTAAAGAAATATATAATATAGCAATAAACAATATTAAGATTAAGTTATTTCAAATTATAATACAATTTATAGCTGGAAATAAGATCAATAATAATCCAAATTGTATTTACACGGATATTACAAAGACCTCAAAAAACTTAAGCATATCTATAAACACAACCGTGTATATATAAGGGCAGGCCAATAAGTGGAGATTGATCAAACCCCGGAAAACCAGAGTGAATATCTGTCTACTAGCAGCAGGAATTGCTGTACCGACAGTAAGTCGCCCGAACGCCTACATATTAAGGAAGGCAATCGATGAGGCTATCTTTAGTTTAAAAGACACTGACATTGCGGCTATTACCCCCACAGCTATTGGGTGAGCAGTATATACTACTAGTAGTGCTATACACAATAAACTTCTCAAAGCTGAGAATACAAAAAAGATTAAAAAGATCCTAAATTGTAATAATCTGAAACAATCTATAACCTGATATTACTACATGCTAAAAAGGGTCCCAACTTCTTTTTGTAGTTTGAACAGAAATAGAATACTTATTACTAAGGAGATGGTAACTAAGGAAATATCAATATAAATAGGCACTCCCCTAATTAACTATTGAATTATCATCTAGATAGCTGACTTCTATAAACAGACCTGAATTATCAGCCTACTAAGAGAAATCTCTCCCTTTAGACTCTTTGATATTTTCAAACGAGCTTGGTATATTAAACTAAAGCAATGCATTATTTATTATAATTTAGGGTACCAGGGTTTCTGTAATCTAATAATATATAAGAGTACCCCAAGATGCAATAACTGTGGTGTTCTACAAATAAACTACAATAGCCCATTTGGGTCTAAGTGCAAGGCCAAAACTGAATGCACAAATTGCATAGAACCGTTTCAAACTGGGCACAACGGTTGTTCTACAATGCTATGCCGAGTTAATAGGAAAGTTGTATATTTTATGAAATTTGATATCCACAAGATCAAAAAATACAATTGAAAAACTTATTTGATTATTAAAGTATTAATCAAAAAGTCATTTACTTCAATTGCGACGGCCCCCTGGAGTATTGTAGTAGAGATATTTTTTTTTAATTTGTAGGGAATATATCATTATATATAAAAACCTAAGCAGCTTTTAATATGCCCCTCAAAATACTTCTTCGACTAACAGCTTGCCCAAGGATTTTTGCTTCTTTAAAAAAAAGTACCCAAATAAGGGCAGTCTAAATGAAAAGATATTCTTTAATATCATGCTATTATAATATACCGGTATAAATATCGATATTAATTTAAATAAATAGTCATTTCTTTTAGCACCATAATATTAACTATTAAACAGTTATAGTTTGATCCATACAGATTAACTAAACAAATGTATAAAAAAAGATAGGAGTATATATTGCAATATTGCAAATGGCATACAAACAAGATTTGGAGGTTATATATATACAAAAACCCTCCATATACTCTGAAATTCGAATCCAGAATTATTCGGGATATAATCTCTTTACACCAACGGATAGCTGGGACAATCTGGATAACTTCGAAAGAGAAAGGGAAAAACTAAAAACAATAACATATATACACAAAAGTAAGTGGCTATATGCTCAACAATAACATATTCAACTATACCAGGATCTTCTCTGAATAGAAGTAAACAGTATGCAGATTATTAATATATACTGATAGCCGGGCATCAGGGAGATAATGGATCTAGTAGTCTCTATGGTATTCCCCGATTGTACAATAATAGGCAGCAACTTCAATGCCAAGCATGATCTATTCGAGCCTGATATAACTTTGGCTAACCAAAAAGCTTTCCTCACAGAATAGTTCCTTTCGAATGGAATAAATTTTATCGGAACCCTAGGGGTTCTTACTCATGAAGTAGGTTATATAATTGATCTAACTTTCTCTAATATCTTTTTCGCTAACACTATTGTTGATAATGATCTGAAAAGCAGCTTCAACTACGAAATACAAGTAATTACAATCCCGAACCTTGCTTTACCCATCACCAAGTCCTTTGGCTGCGGGGTTAGCAAGAAAAACCTTTCAATCTTTCAAGGGATTATAAAAAACGGAATTCTTTATTTTCTAAATTTAGTGAATATACCTTTTAAATAGATTAATAAATTAATAGAAATATTAAATTCTTTGTTTTAATTGGCGATTTGTTTAGTAAAAAAGAAGAAAAATGTTTCTTTTTTCTCTACTCCTTTATTAATAAACTAATATATAATAATATATTAAAACTTTATAATAATTAGAGTTGAGAGTATCAACCAAACGGAATACTAACAGCAGGGATTAATAACTATAATCAGAAAAGCGAAACGTTAGTACTAGCACAAAATTATTAATAGAATAAATTACAACAAAGATCTATACAAAATAATCGGCTAGCACAAATTTGCTATCAATTTTAAAGTGCTGCCTCTAATTATTAATAATATAACAATCGAAGATACTGTAGAAAAAGCCCAAATCCTACAAAAGGAGATTCTCGAGTACTTCGATAGTAGCAACGATCTTACAATGGACCTACTCCGGCCAGGCCGTATACCCAATAAACTCCCATAGAATATGGAAATATCCTTCAAAGAAATAGAAAAAAGTGTTATAGAAATTTCGAGTACCTTATCTAGATTTGATCAGGTTACTATTCGCCTTCTGAAAGCTTGCTGGGATTTTATTAAACTAATAATCACTAGGATCTTCAATTTATACCTATAACTAAATTATTTCCTAAATAGATAGAAATGGGTAGAAATAATAATAATCTCTAAGATCGGAAAGAAAAACAAATTGTTAATATAATCCTGGTAATCAATAACTCTATTCTCATATATCTCAAAGAGTTTGGAATGTATAATTGTCTGATGTATCTCATAAATCACAATGACAGCAAATATACTCAGCCTCCAATATGGAGGAGTGTTCCCCAAATGAACAATAATAAACCTAGTTACTTCTTTTGCATATAATATCGAAAAGGTCTTTGCCCATAAGCAAAAAATCATAATGGTTACACTAAACATACAAAACACATTCAACACACTCCTGCTAAATAAACTATTGGAATGTATACGCCAGCAAGAGTGGCCTCACTCCTTTCTACAACTAATCTAAATCTTTCTGAGCAACTGTTTAATAAGAGTTTAACTAGAAAATATAATCACAAAATATAACTACATCAAGTGCGGCACCTCGTAGGGTTCCCCATTCTCACCTATACTATACATTCTATATCTTATTGAGCTTCTAAATCAAAACATTAAGCTACACTTCGGGTATACTAACAATATTTGTATCTACCACACATCCAAGAGTATTCACAAGAATATTGATCTCCTCAAATACGATTTTCACCAGATTTTCCAGTGGGGTAAATAAAACCGCATAGTATTTGCATTGGAAAAGTTAGAGATGATATATCTCTCCTGGAGGAAAAAAGTATATACCCTACATCTAGAAATAAATGATGAAATAACAATCTGTTTTATTAATGAAACAAACAATAAAGTTACTCAACCCACTTTATACTAGCTGAAAATCTGATTTGATCGGAAGTTTTTTTTTAAAAGATATATAGTAGAACGAAAAACGAAAGTCCACAAGATTACAAAGTATATCAAAGGGCTTGCACAAATATATCACGGCCTATTAGCTATAGTGTTGCGTAAGACAATAATCATTTGCATCCTACCCTCTACTCTATATAGATTTGAAATATAATATATAAACTAAATAAAGCCAAATCAAACAAAAGAAGCTACCTTTAGTACTATATTAAATATAAGGCTAAGTAATTATATTACTAAGATTAATTAAGCAATTGTTTTAGTAGTAAAAGGAGTTTTATTTGTTTGATATATGATTTCGATTATTACAATCCTGAGAAATTCTGGATTATTGTTTGGCGAGCTAGTATTTGAATAAATATGGATAAAATTTGTATTTCAATTTTATAAAATGAATAAAAACTATTTATTAGTGATTTGTTTAGTATAGGTACTTTAATACAAAATAAACAACACCAATCTCTACAAACTAATTGAATTGATCCTAAAAGTATTAAAATCAATACTCTCCCTATTGCATTTCTTTATAAAGAGTCAAACCGATTTTACAAAAGATTTAAAAAAAGAAGTAATTATGTTTGAATTCATACAATAATGAAACCATCTATTTAATAATTATATTATAATCTTCTCGGATGGTATTGAATAATATTATCGAGAGTGAAAAATAATCGGCTACAGTTATATTATTTATTAAGGATAATCTCTAGTAACATTCAGCTACAAAACTATCAACCCGTTTTTGTATATCTTTGATACTGAGGTATTAGATATTCTAAAAGATTTGGAGTATATTATCCGATTGGAGCTGGCTAAGTAGATCACTATATATATCGATAGTACTTTAGTCATTTGGTGTATTAGGGGCAACACCTCCGACTTATCCTAATAGGCGTTTCTATACTATTATAAGATTATAAGGAATAGACAAATAACAATTTGATGGTTGCTTGGATATACTAGAATTCTTGAAAACAAGAAGGTTGATTAGCTTACCGATCTGAGTGTTTGCAATAATCGTATCGAAAACAATAACTTATTGCTTCCCATTATTAGTAGGATAAGCTCAATAACTAGAACCCTTATATGAAAAACAAAGCAGAAATAGTGGAAACAAAACGAGATCACCTTTACCAGCTGATATTATTATTAGTATTTTAGCTATCAAGTCAAGAAACCTAAAGAATTTGTTTTCCTCTATCTGATTCTTTAGTGACTAATAGCACTCAAAATTGAATATAGGGACTTTGTATTCTATTATTAATGTTTTTAATATAATAATACTATTTTATAATACTTCT
>PQXJ01000681.1:0-14087 GCA_004786225.1 Botryotinia narcissicola | reverse complement strand
AATTTATTAAAAAACACAAATTATTTAATATTTTTTTAAAATGATTTACTACTTTTCTATTTCAACATATACTAAGGGCTCGTTTGATTGCAAAATCCGTACTGAATCCATTGAAATAATCCACTCTTTATGTTATTACGGATTTTGTGGTAATAGTAATCTGTTTCAAAAAGAGTTGATTATTGATTTGTGGTTTTATGGTTTATATATCAAATCTGTTAAATAATTTGTTAAAATAAAAGAAAGTAGAATATATGTATATTATATATACAAATTATATTTAGTAATTCGAATTTTCAATATACTGCCACTATTTGAATAATTAAATAAGTAAATATGGGAATAATTTCATTTAAATTTATATACAATTATAAATTTTAATTTAAAATAAATCTATAGCTTTAGGCTTTATTCATTATAACTTTAAGTTTTATATATTAAAGCTTTATTTTTTAAATTTTATAGAGATTTATAAAAAGAATTTATTATTTTATTAGATTTAATAATATTATCTTTTTCTAATTTTTTTTTTTAATTTTTTTTTTCTTTTTTTTATATAAATTTATTGTAAAATGTTGATTATTTAATATTATTTTAGAGTAACCCACCCCCTCCCCATTTCAAAATATATTAAATTTATTTAAATACTAATTATTCAACAAAATCCACAATTTAATTTTCAAATATAAATTCAAAATCTACTTTCAAAAAGCATGGAATATTTAGTGGATTCAGCGCGGATTTGTATATCCAAACTAGCCCTAAATTTATTGAAATACAAATTATTTAATAAAATCCACAATTTAAGATTCAAATATAAATTCATAATCTGTTTTCAAAAAGTATAGAATATTCAATGGATTCAGTGCGGATTTGTACATCCAAACTAGCCCTTACCCCCATCATTTCCAGTTGTATTCCCGTATTCCTCATCATCTTTATTCTTCTCATTTGCCCAACAAAACAATATAGTAGGTGCCGTTATATTCAAAATGATCATATAATCGCGGAACGGGAATATTTGTGAATTCCTGAATAAAGTTCAGAGAAGCCGCCTCGTTATTTAATCTCTCTTTTCCGAGTTTGGGTATATGCAGGCCACGGTATCCTGTTCGATACTTTGATTCTCGTAGGCTTCTTTTTACAAAGATATCTGCTTTCTTGTAGTATTTCCTCTCGAATGTTGTAGCAAAACAACCCTCTTCGCTCACGATTCTCCGTCGAAAATCATCCATAGTAGGTCTTCGTAGTTGTCCGGATTCGAAATCTTATAATAGTGGTGCTGTGATATGTATTCTCGAATTTGGTTTGATACTTCGTAAGTATTTTTACAGGCCGTTATGGGAGATCCTTGAATATTGTTCTCATCTTTTATATGATAAAAGGTTCCTTAGTTCAAGCTAGTCTTGAACTAAGGTTAGCGGGACGAGTAGTCACATAGATATGTGACACTCGTTACACAGTAACTTTCAATTAAGACAACCTTTTTGAAGGAAAAAATAGTAATCCTGAAGGTTTCATTGGAAAAGTAATTGAGGGATTCGTCCTAGGAAGTCTTGTTCTTCAAGAAACGGTCTTCGTAGTATAGGGGGGAAACAGGCAGGTTGTATTCTGTGTGGAGCCTGGCTGAGGAATGCTAACTTCCAACGAGGGTAGTGACTTCAACCCTCACTGACACTCAATACAATAGCACATGAAATGAAATAAAAAGCTGTTTCCAAAGAAATCACTGTCGTAATTTAACCTTCAACCATATCTGCCCAGGTGCATTTGAATCTCTGCATAATTATTATGCAAAGACCCATTTTGTTGCATAACTCTATGAATCAATTGCTGTACGACATGACCACATCAATCAATATACACATTCTCGACTCCATAGCCAGCTTCAATAGGAGCCACCTTTTCTTCAAGGTCTTTCAATGTATACCGAAGCCACCTGGTCATTCGAATAACACCATGTTATTCTCAGGACTAGCATGTCGCCATGATCATTGCGGCAATTGTAGGTCTGATGTCAAGTTTTGAGGTCTCGACGACCTTCCTTCCCCTCCGCTCTCTATCGTTTAAAAGCGTATAATGCTCTAGCTTGTCGCTGCAAGATGGCAAGACAGTCATTGAATCGAGATCAAAGACTCAACAATTCGAAATCATAGACTCAACACTTTAAAATCTGTTGACATTGGGAAATGACTGTGGTAGTAATCGGACGAAAACACCCCACCAAGCAAGTACAACGCGACACAATACGCCACCAGGTTACTAGAGCTGAGCATCATCCAAACAATTAATTTCGAGAAGAAGATTTCTAACTTTCTCCCACAACTCAATAACATACCAGCGAGACGAAATCAAAGATGCCTTCCGCCGTCGTAAATACCACGGTGCAATCCTGTGTCTTATCGGGGATCAGCAATATTATCGCACAGTTTATCTCGGCGTACCAGAGCAATGTATGAACCCCTCCATTTCTTTATATTGCACCTTATTAGACCTCACATTGACAAGTATATAGACTCAATTCTCGATTAACTGGACACCGGTACTTCACTTCGTCTTATACGGTGCGCTGAGCGCTCCGCCAAATTTCTACTTGTTAGTTCCATCTTTCTTGAGCAACTCATTTCTCTCCAGAACTGCACCGCGAGTACTAACAATACATTCCGCCTCCAGACAATCTCTCCTCGAATCTCTTCTCCCCTCCAAGAAACAAATCCCTCCACAAAATGTTTCTGAGAAGAAAACCGCGCAGTCCAAACCCACTCTGTCCATCACAAATACCATTCTAAAAGTGTTTATCGATCAAACCCTCCTCGCAATCCTCAACGTAATTCTATTTCTCATAACCTTCTCCCTCTTCCGCGGAGCCACGCTTCCACAAGCTATCCAATCTGCAGAATCCGAATACTGGGGTATGATGAAAGCGGGATGGAAGCTATGGCCGTTTGTTAGTCTGAGCAATTTCGCCGTGATCAAGAGTGTGCAGGGCCGGGCTTTGTTGGGCAGTTTGGCGGGGATTGGCTGGTATGTTTATTTGGGATTGGTGCAGGGTGGGAAGTGAGATGGGATATTGAGATGAGGGGTTTTTGGGCTTAGAATTGAGAGGGCTTTAGTGATTTATGATCACTGAGCAGGGGGAGGGAAAGCATTTCTCTCGAACTGAGATTTGGTTTAACGATTGACTGAAGATACTAAGTACAACAGAGAAGGTACTCCTGGGTCAAGCACAAAACTCACGACATGTTTACATGGTATGCATACCTCTATCTAGCTTGCAGGGTACGATAGAACTCCTATAGAACTATACCCAAGCACTAAACTTCTTCGAGTATTCACAGAGCGGAATACATACAGAGGCCAATCAGATATAGCATTTTGATAATGTACACAAAATGCGAGTATACATTCACGCTACACACGCGCTCGATCGTATCCAAGTTCTTGTGCAATGAGCATAGGTTTCATATCTATAATATTTAGTGCCAGGAAATCGTAGAATTTCCCCTCGTTCAAGTCGGTGATGCCCATTCGTGGTAGCGAGATGCATCCCGATACTATTCTTCACATTTTTTTTGCAAACGTTCCCTCACTTCAATCAAGTATTGGTGCTGGTCATTTCTCTTATACCATGGCCTAATGGAGATAGAACCTCTCCCTCTATATGTAGATTGATAGAGGATCTGGTAGTCCATTCTCTACTCTCAATTTCTTTTCGGTATTCATTCTAGCAGGGTTTTATTCTTAAGTCACTATGCACTGTATCAAGCGCAAATACAGGTCTAGATCAAGAAACAAGAAAATTGCTTCGAAAACCAGCTCACTTATCTCTTGCTCGGCTTCGAATATCAAAGTAGTTGTAGCTCAAGTTATTCAGCAATCTCCAAAAGTCGCAAACAATCTAAAAGTAGATTGCCATTTTCATTATTTCATAACTAGCACGGTATAGCTGCGACTATTTCCATTTATGTTACCCCTAGTATTGTAGCCAGATTCGTTGATTCATATAGCGTGCAAAATCCTCTCATATTCCGATAACCGTATCCCATGCAACTTAATGATTTGCAAATTTCAAACTGTCGAATCCATTTTTGTCTTCCATTGAAGTCTAGTACGTGTGGCAAATTTGGTGACCTGTCATGGGTTAGCACTTCATTTTTTCTATACCAAGTTTCTTAACACTTACATATTTCTTGATTTCCGCATCAGCTGTCTCTCGGTCGGTCCAGAACTTTAGCGTTGCTAGCTCATCAATAGCAGCGTCGCAACTAGCTTTTGGATTCTCGAATAGGGTAAATACAGTCATCAAGATGTCGTGAATGTGAAAGCTTGACTTCCATCCATCATCGAAAATTTCGTGACATATTCTACCATGCTATTACATCGTCAGTTGTGACGCAATGCATATCAACGGATGGGGTAGTGAGGTTATCTTGGATACATTTGGATGAAGCACTGGTGTGATGAAGCGGACCGCCGGTGCCTTTTGGGGATACGCATCTGTCATATGAACAAACAAAGCAAAAGTTCCTCCGGAATAAGCCGTGGATGCTGGTCCCGATATCACAATCTTCCAGAAAGCCACATCTACTTCACTGACATAGATATTCATCGATGCATGAGGGTTCGCAATCATGAGTCTCATCTCGTCAAGAAATAGTCGCCCCGTCGATCTATTGGCAGGTTCGGCGGAAGCCGACATGCGGGAGATCTCAAGAAGCGAAGACGACTTTCCAGCCAATTGACGTGTTGCTGCATCAAGCGAGACAAATCCACCGTCCTGTAGTTGATGCGAACGACAAGGCGGAAAGTCATGAATTGTTGTCATGTCAGCCTCTTTCGGCAGCGATGATTCATAGTCATCGAGTGGGATTTTGACAATATCTGGTCTAGCAAGTATATCCAGGAATGGCTCGAGAAGAAAAGTCTGAAACAAAAGCATTCGTGATGTTGGTTTGAAGGCATAGCCACCCGTATACTTTGATATCTTGAAAAGATTCTCAGACGAGGAGCCACCTATCACGATTGAATCAAGTACGATGTCATCATTGTATAACATCTCACAAGTCTCTTCTGCAGTGAAGGCGGAACTATTATCCTCGCCATCGGTTAATGCGATGATGCGAAGCTTCATCTTGGATTCAGGATACTCTTCTTGGTGAGAGACGAGCCTAGAATGGGCGACAGATAAAGCATCGAAAAGCGACGTCCTGTGGTCAGTTGCTTGTGTGTTCTCTAGTTTGTTCTTGAACTCCTTGCTGATAGGAGAAATTTGAGCTTCCTGCTCTGCTTTTAAACCGAATGTAACTAGACCTACATGGATGTTCAAATGATAAGCAGACAATCGTGATACCACATTTCGAAACACTTCTTTGGCTTCGTCGAATCGGTTGAGCGTATTGACTTGACCATTCCCAATCCAGTTATTTCCGAGTGAAGCTTGCATACTGATGCTCTTGTCCAAACAAATAACGATTGCTTCATCAGGTCCAGAGCTCGGATTCGTGGCCGGTGAGCTTGATTCGATTCGCCCCCAATCGTCAATCCCCCCCGTACCTTCAATTTGTCTTTGTGAAATTACCGATTACAGAGCTTGGAGGAGACTCTGTCCTGGTCTTGATGGCAAAGTTTCGAAGCCTGTAATTACATTTTCGAGTCTCGATTGCGAAGTTTCATCACCATTTTGAGTATATTGCGAAACATATCCCGCCTTAGACAATGAGATACCAGATTTCTCTCTTCCATCTAACTGTAGGGGCGATAGCATTCGAAAGTGTTGAGAACGGTTGCAAAAATTGATGATATTTTGGAAGTCGTCGGTCGCAGGGATTGGCATGCGTTTCCCTTTGACAAGTTTGAACTAAAAATCATCTGATTCAGCAGTTACCCTCTCGATTAGTGATAGAAGGGCCATATTGAGAACTTAAAGCAGCTTGAAACTTTGAATGACTTTGAATGTTCATATGCTTCGAGAGATTCAGTATTGTCAGAACACCGATTTCAATTGAACGTTTCCTTTGATGCCACGGGTACAATTGCTTGGACCC
The DNA here is from genome assembly GCA_004786225.1 of Botryotinia narcissicola. Taxonomy (NCBI): domain Eukaryota; kingdom Fungi; phylum Ascomycota; class Leotiomycetes; order Helotiales; family Sclerotiniaceae; genus Botryotinia; species Botryotinia narcissicola. The sequence goes on along the minus strand of PQXJ01000681.1, from coordinate 8,043 downwards.
TTTACCCTTTGAAATGATGTAAAACATTGAGATATCTTAACTGAAGTGGTACAACTCACATCTTCTTCGAGTATATCGCTGAACATCCAGGAGAATATTTGCCTGGAGCCCTCAAGGACCGACTCGATTTTATGTCCGATTAAGGCACCAGGCACCATCCTAAGCGCAATTTCACGGAAACAGTTTGCCAATATGGTCTTTTTTTCTTCGGGAACTGCCATCATCCTTAGAGAGCTCTCAAGGCAGTTCTTAGCCTCGCCAATATTTTGACCAGTAGCATGCGCTCTAGCAGACGGGGAATCAAATATGGGCGAAAATTTGCTGCTGATATCAGCACCTTGAGGCATGTTTCAAATGTAGCCACGCTTCGAAGTGAGCAGCGGAATCCATGGCGAGAATTTGGATTTGGATTGTCTATAATTTGTTAAATCGATCTCATTAACAAATGGAATTTTGGAAGAGGAAACATTGCTTCTCTCTACTGCATGATGGATCGGAAAGCTTACCTCCGCTGATCAGGACTAGGAAAATATTCAACGGATTCTCAAGACTGCCAGTCAAACCGAGCATTTCGGGTGTATCGGTTCCTAACGCCCATACTGATGAATCCTCACCCGCCCCATTGAACCATAAACCAGTATTGAAGCCTGGTGTTGGAGTCACCTCATCTTCTGCAGCTCCAAAGATACGGTTCTTTGTGGCAGCAATGATCTGATCAGTCATGCCACGAGTTAGTGGCTTCCTATCTGTCTCGATATCGGGCAGTGAGACATGATCAAGCGCTCTTCCTGTTGTGATCCATCGTACATAGACAAACTTGGCACCACGATCAGGAATCTTGGGAGCTGCTGTGATCTAAACTAATTTAGGTTCTGCATCCCCGAAGACATCTTCAATGGTAACTTCTGAGAATATGATGGGGCCATCTTCACCTTCAAGGCGAAGTACTATTCTTTCCTCGTGAAGCTTGACCGCGATTCTTTCAGCACGATTGCAAATTAAGCTCTGCAAGTCATTGATAGTAGTAGCTGAGGTGACAGGTATTATGAGTTTGGCCAAATTCTGGTCATCGAAATTGTCAATAACCCGTGTTCTTTGAGGGCTTACCGTGCGAAGGCGGCTGCTTCGAGCTTCACTTTCAAGGGCCAAAGTATCACTACTGGCGTTAGATAATCGACGTTTTGACATGATGATGATTATCGGTTGCGATTTTTAGGTTTGTTTGGTTTGACAGCCCAGATAAGAAAATGTTATTTCAGATGTTTTGGTTCAGGTTTGAGACTGATAGATCGGAACTTTGCATGCTTCTTAAGTAGTTGATGTCGTAAAATAAGATGTTGGGCGTTGAATGGAGAAGGTACTCGAATTAAGAAGAAGGAAGGACAGAAGAAAGGCAACTCTGCTCCTCAAACTCTCTCAACTACCGAACAGTGAATTCCACATCCTTTTTCCTCCTTCTTTTCTTTACTTCAAGAAGTTTTCATCTTTCGAAATAGCCTCAAACAACATTTTGCTTCATATACGTTAACCAGTTAACATGCTTCTTTGAGATTGATCAGTATGATTAGAATAATTTCGAAGTTAGTCGATGTTAGGATATCTTGCACTGCCTCATATTTTATATAAAATTTCGAACCTTTTAGAATATTAGTTACGAATTTATGATTAGTTATGAAAACTTACATTCATTCAATAATAATTTAAATCAAAATCCAAAGAATCTAATATATGTAAGATATTAAATAGAAATTAACTATTTCTCTTAAACTATATAAAGAAGATTTATAAATTAGTAACTAGCTCCAAGAAAGGACTACGAATATGATCAGTACAACTGGAAAGTTTATTAGTGTACAGGACCCATATGGCGCCGTAAGCCCGCGGTCTAGGGGATAATATCTCCGACCGATGTAGAGCCGAAACTTTAAATGCCGGCATAGTGGCATAACCTCGCACTCCATAAAAGCATGCCCCAAATGGCCACAGCACCTCGATACAAGACCTTATAAAGATATCCTCTTCGCCCTGCCGGGGCTTTGGGACTGGGTTCTATCTAGCCTGGCATAGGCTTGAGCTTATTCCCAACTATAGAGGTATATCGGTGATTGACAAGCGCAGACACTGGAAGGTGGGCACGAGTATATTCCTCCGAAGAATTATCCGTGAGCAGAGCCTCCGATGAAACGTGGCAATCCTGGAACGCCGTATGCTATTGATCTTGGCCTTACGTGCACTTATCAGAAAGGGAGAAGCTCACACATAACTAATTAATAGTAGGATGCTACGCCGACCATATCTGGAGCAGGACAGGTCGGCTCCAAAGCGTCAGCGCCAGATCCGTCGGCGCCTCCCTCCCAGGGCTTCGCAAGCCTGCCATGCCTGTGCTTCATCAAAGACTAGATGTGACAATAATCAGACATGTGCGCGCTGTCGTAAAAGGAGCATTCCATGTCTTCGAGATGCACATCTGTCGGACGAAGAAGATGAAACCCGGGATCCGGCCACAGTCCAACGAGCTGCTTTCGGCGGCGAGATAGATGCCAGCCTGCCAGGAACTTTCCAGGACAGCTTCGATGGAGCCTTCTCGAACCAAAACAGCACTGGTAATTTTCAAGCACATCCGCCCAAGTTATCTGGCTGACCGCCCCCAATTGATAGCTTCCTCGAATGGCGCCCTGGATTCCCATGCTCCGCGATCCCCTACTCAAAATATAGCAGACGGGCTTCCAGAACCTCCTTTGATGCCAGCAACTTGGGGTCTTGATGCATCCTTTGACCTGCTTAACCAGGATGGGCCGGAAGGCGGGCTGGTATGGGGTGATTGGTGTCTCAATGATCATGGAATAGACTTTTTCTCGCCTATGGAGCTTCCATTGCTGACTGGGACTGCACAAGCCCCTCGGCACATCCCCACCGCACTCGCTTCCTCCGAGCCCTCAGTTGATGGCGATGCGAGAATATACAGCGTACAACAAGGTATTAGTCAATCGATTGGTCAATGGACTCCAAAATCCGGTCATTATCGAGCGCATGCGGAGAAAGACATGGTATCAAAGGACCTTCTCAGTCTCAAAATAGATTTTTCGGGGCATTGGGATTCTTCCATATCGAGTGAACCACTGGTGCCTCGCACACGTGACAAAATCATCGCTTTGGCGGTGGGATCGTGTGAGCGCAGCAACATAGGCGCAGTAGTATCAGCATTCCCAACCATTGATGTTTTGGAATGCCTAATCAACATAGCCCTGACCCAGCAAAAAGGTGATCTCGACGGTTACATTCATGTTCCTACATTTTTTAAATCCGAGAGCCGCGTTGAAACCATCGCAGCGATGGTAATTACTGGCACTTCTAGATCATCACACAAGGCGGTCCAGAAGTTTGGCTATGGACTAGGGGAAATACTCAGTTACTACTTGTACAATCGGGTGTGTGATCGTATCTTATATAATTATTGACACACACAACTAACTATCTTCATTGTTCAGGCGGAGAGAGAATATTCCCTCACCAGAGATCTACAATACCTCCAGGCGCTCTGCCTGAGTGTATCTAACGGATTATGGAGCGGATTTAATAACAAAATGGAGCTGGCCAAAAGTGTCTCAGGAGTATTGATAAGCGTTAGCCAAGCCCGCATCAAGAATGAGTCATGCGAGTTACTGACAGAAAATGCATAGATGTTGAGGGTGGGGGGGCGCTTTCGCCGTAACGCTTATTCATCTATAGCTCCAATTTCTACTGACGTTGGCGATATTTTGGAGAAAAAGTGGCGTGCTTGGGTTGAGCAAGAGTCATTTAAAAGGTAAGTGACTAAATAGACATCGCCACATAATTCCAGCATGGTTAAGTTGCCATTGACTTAAGGCTTGTTGGGACCATTCATGCTGACCTTAGCTGGAAAGACTGGTCTACCACATGCATATCCACTGTGTGCAGGAATCATTCATGGCCTCCACAGCAGGCTCGCAGCTGTCTCCGTCTGAGCTCACTCTACCACTTCCCGAATCACGCGAGCTGTGGCTTGCACCATCTGCCATACTCTGGAAACAAGCTTTCGTGCGATTGCAAGTAAGCGCTCCTCAGGGCAAGGTGCCATCGATAATAGAATGCATCGCAAACCCCAGCACAACACGTCTATTTCCCCAGACGTGTGATCGTGGATTTGCAAGCCAGGCTCAGGTCTATGCAATAGCATCATTGGTTCGCGCTTTCAAACACACTCAAGCTTTATTTGCAACCAATGACCCCGCTCTCAATAGATCAGCACTGATTGCAGACGAATGCCAAGAGAGGAGGCTGGAACAGGTTATCCAAGCTCTCGGCGTGGGCTACAACATGGGCGGTTCTGAAGAGATTGCGGCGTGGAACCTACTCCGTGAACTGACTGGCATGCACCTTTATATCTCTTTTAATCAACTGGAACTCTTCGCCGGGCAAGAAGGGCCTGAGGAAGCACAAGCAGTATATCCAACTCTTCACACATGGTTCCAAAGCGAGTCGTCTCGGCATGCTGTCTGGCATGCAGGCCAAGTTCTTCGTCACATGAGAGCTATTCCCGTTGGTGCGCTGCACATATTCCATGCTTTAGCCTGCTACCATGCGAGCTTGTGCCTCTGTATTTACGGAATCATTTCCAAACGCAGTACCAGCCAGGCGACATCACCAGCACCTACATCTCCGGAGACGTCAGTTCTTCTCGTTGTCGGAGAAGAAACTCTTTCAACCCGACGCTGGATTCAGCTGGGTTTTGGAACACCTGTAATTTCTATGAGCCCGACGAGTTCAGATATGCCAGCACAGTCGGAAGAGGCGACAGCACTTAGCTCGTCGTACATAACAATGAATGTGGCAATTGAAATTATTCGCAAGAAGTTCCGGGAGCTGTTGGACATCGAACCACGGCTTGTGGGCAATATTTGCTGCTTAATGCAGTCCATCGGAAATATGGAGCAAACCGGATTATTTGGCTCGAGAGACGCTTCCTAGTAATTAGAATAGGTTCCTACCTGAAGGGCGAGGGGAGATAGATTGTAGCTATCTAAACTACAGCCTAGTAACTACATCCGGATGCTGGGAATGTCAAGGCTAGAGTCACGGATCAAATTAATACACTTGAATGTACACTATCGAAATCGGCATTCTATCAACTCATTATATGCTGGCATGAAACGGCTATCTCAATCTTCCATTTATACCTCCCTACTACCACATCACACGGCGCTACATATCACCCTTCACTAAAAGCCAAGTAATGCCTGCAACAGTATCCTTCGTCCGCTTTTCTACAGCTTCTGTCAACTGTGGGAAGAACTCCCAGAAATGGTGAGGCAATCCAGAGTACAAATCAACCCGTGTTGCAATTTGATGTTCTTCACGAAGAACCCGCTCATAAATCAGGGCATCATCACGCAAAACATCCACACCGCAGGCTTGGATATAAGTTGGAGGTAAGCCCTGGTAGCCGGCAGATGGGCTGAAGGGGGAAAATAGTGGCGAATTAGAGTGTGGATTGTAAGCCCCTACGGAAAGATTATCAAGTTAGTCTGCCATTATATGTAGACGTGGAGATGTTTATGAGGCGGCAGGATACGTACCAATAAACATTTCCAGCAGCTTCGGTGGCGGAACCATCGTGTCTTTGTTCTGCTCATTGCTGATAAAGTCGTCCTTATACATTTCGGGTACAAGGTGTGCCGGTAGTAATGGGGGTACACTCAGGAACTGTCCTGTCACCGGCGCAGTAGATGATTGTTTACAATTGAGGTGAACGACGGCATTGGCGATATTCCCGCCAGCTGATACACCACCAACGATCAAGCCTTTAGACGGAGATCCAGATTTATGAATTTTGTGCGCATTCACGGCTACCTATTTATGGTGAATAAACTGGTTAGCCAATATCTCTGCAATAAATAAAGGGTTCCCGGGCGAGGATTGAGAAATAGTTACCCATTGTAACTCATCAAGCCCGTCATACACAGTGGTAGGAAAGGGATGCTCAGGCGCCAGTCTATACTCCACACTAACAACAATTATATCATTCTCCTCGGCAATCGCTCGATTCGCCTGGAAATCATCGAAGCGATTACCAATACACCAGCCCCCGCCATGAAAAAAGAGCAGTATCGGCCGCTCGCTGACAGCTTCGTTTGTGGGCCCATATACCAGCGCTGGAATAGTGTTGCCGTCGCGCGTGGGGATCTCGATTTCCCATTCTCGAAGGCCAGCCGGGGGGGCGACATGGGAGCTGCGATGCTGGGCTTTACCGGCATTGGAGGCGGTGCGGAGCGTTGGGATAGTTATGTTAGCTGGTGGGGGTGCTTGAGCATTTTCAGCAGCCGCCTGATGATTGTTAATATGAGAACAATTAGGATGACTTGGAACAATGATTCTGGTAATCGATTTGGGCAATTTGGATATGTCGGTACCTTTGTAAAGTCTGGGTGTGGACTGGCACTTTGCAGGATTTCTGTGCGGGTGGGCGCCATATTGCAAGTGGTCTTGTATGAAACAGTTCTGTGTGGATGAGAAATCAATGGCAGAAGTAATGCAACAGTCTCATATCTGGAATTGCCGGTAGTAAAGTACCAAAGCATTATAGGATGTGGGTTCGGGAAGTTTATAGCAGGGATCTCGCAGAACCTATTCGGCAAGCCGACGGCCCAACCTAGACTCGCTCGGTCCGCCTTCTTGCTGCGCAGTCAACGATTTGCGGAACTTTATGGGGTATGCAAAAAGTCAATTTACGATGCGGGATTGAATAATTGAAATTTTAATATGACATCATGATAAAAGGGAACCTCCAGTCACAGGAACATTCAATCCATTCAGCCACCCCGCGTTCTCCTCTCACAACATTGCCACCGTCCACGCAACCTCCAATGGCTCAGCCATACTAGGAGCAACTGGAGTTTCCTCACAGACCTTCATGATGGCCTCCAGTGCATGAGGCAGTGCCGCTTGCATCGACTCTGTGGCCACCGGCCCAGGCGCCACTGTGTTCACAGTACACCCATAACGTCGAGGTAGATCCCTAGCCCAGCAGCGCGTGAAACTCTCGATCATCCCCTTGGTACCGGCGTAGATGGAGATGTTGGGATCCGGGTTGCGCGAGGTGGAGCTCGAGATATTTATGATGCGGGAGTTGCTTGGAGCGAGATGTTTTAGCACAGCTCTTGTCAGCAATAAAGTCCCCCTGCCATTCAAGGCAACTACTCGGTCCCAAGCATTTAGGACTGATTCGTCGTCCTCATCGTCAATCCAATTTGGGATAACAATGCCCGCGTTGTTGACGAGGATATCGATTTTGCCGAATTCTGCGACAGCAGCTTCAACCAGTTTCGAAGGGCCGGCAATAGTTGACAGGTCAGCCTCGACCAGAATGGATTTGGAATCCCCTTTCAAACTTTCGAAAACGGCTTCCGCGGCTATTCTTTCGGTTTGGGAAGGGTAGTTGATGACTACACTGGCTCCCCGAAGGGACAACTCTCGAGCTATTGCTGCACCGATTCCAGATGATGATCCGCTCACAATGGCAACTCTCCTACTTCTAGCTAAAGATGTCAAGAGCGTGCTTGATAAGGTTGACATTGCCGCGGATTGTTTTATCTCCTGAAGTTAAGTATGAAGAGGACTCTACGGGTTTGTTCGCTTGGATGGGGCGAGCTTATTGCTTTTGAGTTCGAGATTGTTGGAAAACACATGATGTAGTACGTGTTCAACGCTATAAAACTCTCCCCGATGATCCCGCTATATGTATAGATTGAATAATTATATACTGTATATAATATTATATTTTAGTTACGTATAACTTACTATTTATTTCTGATAGATTGTAAGTAGTATATTGCTATAATTTTTATTCATATATTCTGTAATACATTTAATATAATAGATTAGATTGCTATTTATATAGCTCAAACAAAATGAGAATAATCGCTATTTCCAAGAATAATAATTAAACATAATTCTTGGAAATAGCGATTATTCTCATTTTGTTTGAGCTATATAAATAGCAATCTAATCTATTATATTAAATGT